>PVIU01005810.1:0-108814 GCA_004026605.1 Ondatra zibethicus
AGGATTCTGTTAGGATTTCCTTTTATCAAACTGGAAGCTGGTGGGGACCGCTGTGGGTTTACATTTTACCCTGCTAGAATCCTGTTATATCTCCTCTCTTTAGGCCATTTCTGTACTTATTTAAATACCTGAGTCCGTACACCTTAGAGCCAAATTGGAAAAGAATTTGAAAAATAAATTTTTTTTCATTATGTTGTAATGGTTACTTCTGTTTCCATCTGTTTATTTAGCCTCTGAAGTTGGTTGGTCATTTTGTTCTTGCTCACGGGATGAAAGGCTTGATTGACAGCATAGCTCATCAGAAGTACACTGCCATCTCGCTTGAGTGGGCAAGCGCGAGTAAACACATCTATACTCTGTGCCACATCTCAAGCAGTTCTGTTTAAAAGATGCAATGGATTAAATTACATTGGTACAGACACATACTCCAGCGGTCCTTATCATGTCTAAACTGATAATTTCCATTTGACTTGTTTAAAGAGCTCTTTCCATGTTTTAGGAAACCTTTCCAAGATCTAGGAAATTGTTCTTTTAAAAGTATTGAGCAAATGTTTTGCTTACCTGAACTCTATATAGAGAAAGAGGACTGGTCTGTTCAAAGATAACACTTGCATCTGAATACAACAACAAAGTCTTCCCAAGTTCGTGGGCTTTGCTCTGATAGTCTCTAAGGAATGAAGTATCTGTTCGTCTTCATTTGCTGTCTAGATGAAATTGCCTCGGCACTGTCAATACCATCCAAGACAGGTTTTTTATAATAGTCTCCAAAGCTACTATTGGCAGAATTCATGTCAACAATTTAGCTATAACATGAGTCTCTGGAGGAGATGAGACGATGGAGAACTACGTGTTAGTAGTTACGTAATTCTGGGGACAATTGAAAAAAAAGACTATAAAACTCAAGCACATTACAACCCGTAGGCATCTATTGAGAGATACAGCAAATGTTTAACAACAAACTGCCCGCTCCAAGGAAATCAGGTGCAAAGAACATATTAACCAAGTTTATAAAAGTAGCCTATTGTGCGATTTGTTTTAAGAAAATATGAAGAAAATGTTGTGCCATTATGTTACAAACTAGTGATTTTTCCCACCTTTAAATACACGTGGGTGCTTCTGTAGCCATGTATAAATATTTGCTGATGAAAGTAGTGGTTTTGATGCCTCAGTGAGTTTTCTTAAGCACATAAGTGTACACACGGATCCGTAAGACAACTTACATTGTGAGCCCTGGCAGTTTTCCCAGTGCCACCTCTCCTTCTTCCCACTCAGACTGTACACTGATGTGTCAACATTTTGAACAAAGCGATGGGACTGGACAGCGATTCTACCACACACACCCCACCCCCAAGTAATGTTTCTATACATAAGATCCTCTTGTGGAATCTTGTTCTTTGAAATGTGTGTAGAGGATACTTGAAAATCTCAGAGCCTACACCATAATAGCTCAGTTTCTAAGACTCTCTAATTGTCCTGATACTAACAGGGAGTTAATATGTAGGTACCCTAGGTACTTCCAACATAGACATTCTCTTTGCAAAAGGGTCAAAGTAAAAGCAAAACAGGTGAGATTGCTCAGGACATTGACGCTCTCGTCTACGGCTGGCATTAATATTTCTATGTTGCAGCTGTGAGAAAGTCTGTCCGCTCACATGATCTCCTGATGTGGCTTACTTCTACTGGTACCAGTTAAACCAAAAGGGACATTTAATAAGCAATTTTAAGCTCTGGCATGAACTCCATAAACGAGTTCCTCATATCAATGAAAGGATCATACTATTTTATGACATATGGAAAAAAGAACATGGTTTATATTTCCTTATCAGGAAGCATAACGATCAACTAAGGCTCATGCATGGAGCACATGAACGTTTACTGTTTTTATATGTAAGTATACCAGCAATACAAGAGCTGATGACAGCTAGCAATGTTAATTTCTCGTTTTGAAAGCAACAATAACAACACAAGTGCAGCTAATAAAAGAGATCCCCATCAAAAACACTTAGAACTGTGGTCAATTGTGATATAAAATACTCTGTTACTGGGTTCTTCCACGGGAAGTTCTTAAATCGGAAGCCAAATGGCAACAGCCAGGCTGAAGTGGAGGGGAGTCCCATTTCTTGGTGTGATACTGGAAAAGGATCCTTGCCTTTTGAAAGAGAAGACCCAGAAGGTATGCCTTTCCCTTCCTGATACAACTTCCTGAGATTCCCTTCCTGAGATTATAGTCTCCAAATTCCTGCCCACTGACTGGGGATCTTTACAAACTGAATAAGGAGTAATTACAGAGAAAGGCACATGGTCCATTCAGCTTCAAGGTACAGCTATGGAGAAAAAAGATGTATTTCTACCATTTAATGGAGGACAACTTATTGCTTACCTTTATTATATGTCTTACATATAATCAAATAACTAACACCATAGATGGTTATTTAACACAAATCAGAACAAATGGAAGCTCAGAGTGAATGCATATGAAAGTCCTCTGATTATCGCCTAAGCTAACTCCTAACTCTTAACAGAAATTAAGAGCCTGAAATGATGCGAATTCTGCAGGACTTGATTTGCTACAATCTGTCATATGCAAATGTCACTCTCATGTAAAGTATAAGTATATAAAGAGCATAAAACAAAGTATCTCCATTCAGAAAAAATAATCCATTCTTTTCCAACTTAATAAATTCTAAACTCCAATATATTCATCCAATGAAAGTGAGGTGTCTATTGTTTCTATTTATAATTTGATTCCACTTCAGGCTGATGACTTCAAGGGAACATTGCATTTGGTTCTGCAGATAAAATAGACAACAGTACATTTTGGAGCCTCAGAGTTTTCTTTAGCGGGGCATACTATTTTTTTTTTGTAAAAGGCTAGATAATAAATATTAGAGCGTTTGTGAGCTAAAAGATGAAATCAAGGATATTACTCTTGAACTTACATAGAATTTTTTTTCTTTTTCTTTCTTTCTTTTTTTTTTTTTTGGTTTTTGGAGACAGGGTTTTTCTGTGTAACAGCCCTGAATGTCCTGGCTGGAACTCACTCTGTAGACCAGGCTGGCCTTGAACTCAGAGATTCGCCTGCCTCTGCCTCCCAAGTGTTGAGATTAAAGGCATGTGCCACCACGCCCAGTGCAAGAAGATTTTTTAAAAAATGGTTTGAGAGATGACTCAGCAGCTAAAAGCGTGTGCTGCTCAATCATGAGGACCAGAAACTGGATTCCAATACCCATGATGGGGATTCAGTGCCTGTAACTGGAGCACCAAAGACTCTGATACATTCTCCTGATCTCAGTGGTACCCACATACATGTGCATATGCTCACATGCAGACAGACGTACATAGATAAATGCTGTGGGACAATGGTCTTTTATCCTGTCACTTGTATTATTTTTAATAGAATGGTGATTGGCCAGTAGCCAGGCAGGAAGTATAGGCGGGGTGACCATGCAGGAAATAGAGGTGGGGCAACCAGAACAGGAGAATTCTGGGAAGAGGAAAAGTCAGTCTGTAGCCATCACCTAGATGTAGAGGAAGCAAGATGTGACTGCCTTGCCAAAAAAGGTACCAAGCCACGTGGCTAAGAATTATGGGCTAATATAAGACATACAAGACATATAATATAAGACATATAACACAGACAAGAATTATGGGCTAATATAAGTTATAAGAGTTAATAAGAAGCCTGAGATAATAGGCCAACCAGTTTATAATTAATGTAGACTTCTGTGTATTTATTTGGGACTAAACTACTATGGGACGTGGTAGAACAGAAACCCCAGTTAACAGATAAATTTCTAAGAATAAGCAAAAATGAAACATTTAACACATTGAAAACATAATAAGATAGAATTTGAGGGTGAGCACAATTTGGTCATCTTGGGCTTGTTAGTGTTCCCTATCATCAAAATTAATTCAAAATGTTCATCTAGAATGAGATTTTACTTATTTTTGAATTGTTTTCCCCCTCAAATAGGTCAGGGTACTACTAAACATGTCTGCCCCAAGCATGATTTTACTTATGCATTCATCATTTTTAAAGTCATTTGTGGAATCCCACAAATCTTTCCTTGGTTTCTCTTCTAGCATGCCTTTCATATATCATTTCCAATAGGTTAAGAAGAACATCTTGGATGGTGAAGTGCTCAGCCCTAGACAAGGCATGTAGACCACATCCAAGGTGTTGGGACTATTTGGAGTCCTGGCCTCCAGCTGCTCTTCCCTGCTAGAGATCTTTACTTTCCTTGTGATTTGATTTGCTGAAAGCTGTGTCAAAGTTGTTACCAGCTCTGCTTCAAGAGCACGTGTTGCCTTGCCTTGAGGATCAGAGGATAAGGTTTTCACCTGTTGGCCCACCTGACTTTTGGGTAGATAAGCCTCCATGGTGCTATTGAATAAAGGGCTTCTTAACAGTGACTAGAGGTCCCTGTCTCTGTATGTCTGTCTGTGCTGTCTCTGTGTGTCACAACCTCCAGTCCCTTGCCCAAAGCTCGCGAACTGTATGGTAGCGCATAGAGCGCAGACAGGCGTGCACTGCACAAGGCTCAGGGGACTATCACAGAAGAGGGGGTTGAAAGAATGTAAGCTGAAAAAGAGAAGAAGAGTTGTGAAATACTTCTGGGCATGACACATCCAGCAGCTGCCTGCACTGGGCCTACACAAGACTGTAAATGTCAATGGTTAATCATGGCTCAGTAAAAGGCTCCCTGCAGACCTCTTTCCACTGATGGATTCTAGCAGGAGGGGTTGTCATTGTCTTTGGCTGAAATTGCTGGTGAGCCTATCAGGATCCAGTGGATAGTTCTTAACACGTGGTGACACAGACAGTCTTGATTACACTTGGTAGGCCATTAAACAAAACAACATGAATGAGGAAAGGGGACTGACTTGTAGGAAGGAACAGGAGGGAAACGGGAGAAGAGCGGGTAGGAGGTGAGAAAAATCAGAATGCAATATAATCTGTATTAAATTGTCAAAGAACAGTTTTTAAAAAGCTACTTATTTTACACTTAAAAGTGTTTTTCCTGCATGCCTGTATGCACACCATGTGTGTGCTTGAGGTCTGGAGAAGTCAGAATAGGGATTCTATTGAATCCCCAGGGAACCGGAGTTTTTAATGGTGGTGAACATGCATGGTGGGAGCCAAACCCAGGACCTCAGCGAGAGCAACAAGTGCTCCTAACCATGGCACCATCTCCCTAGCCCCAGGCAAAGAACAAGTTTAACAACAGTTATAAAAAAACAAAATCTACAAAAACTCAATAGCAGTTAGATGGATTTTGAAATACAATTTTCGTTGTACTTGCATCAAAACAAATAAGAAAAGAACTGTGGAAAAACATATCCAGTGAGAATTTGTGGAGAATGGAGATTTCATTTTCTGCTTTTAAGTTTTAGGTGTCTGTGGGGGGGGGGGAGTAGGAGCTGCAGAACTCTTCTTCCTTCCACCTTGTTGTTGTTGCTCCTGCTGCTGCTGCTTTGTACCCCACGCCCTTGAGCTTCTGAGTGGTTCTTCTGCCTCTGTGCCCATCTCCTTGTGGGAGTGCTGGGATTAAAGATGTGTGCCTTTGGGTCTCGCTTTTTACTTGGATTCCAGGGACTGAACTGGGGTCATCAGGTTTGCATACCTAATGCTTTTACCAGCTAAATCATCTCCGCCAGCCCTCCAATTTGGATTTCGACAGCACCTAAAGTATAAAATAACTTGGTAAGTTTCTGATTTAAATGTTAGTTTTTGAAGAAAATTTATCACAGGGAAGGTGTTGATTTGCACTGTAATTTTAGGGCAAACTTGCTAAAGCTATCAAACTCACAAGAGCTTATAATCAAAGTCACTTAGTGTCTCATGTGATTGCGGATAGTTCTCATTCAGAAAGATTTCTGTTAACCCTGGGTTTAAAAATTTACTATAAAAAGTCTGATGTGGTAATGCATACCTTTAATCCCTAAACACAGGAGATAAGGGGCAGGGGGGAATCTCTTTGAGTTTGAGGTCAGTCTAGAGTACATAGTGAGTTTGAGGTTAGCCATGATTATTTAGTGAGGTCTTGTTTTGAAAAACAAGAACAAACAATAAAGGTTAGCATTGAACTCAATGTGGTAAGAGTTAAATTAGAATGCTCTGCTTGTCTCAAACGTGGGAAAGGAAAGATACCTGCAAGCGTAAGGCCTGGTCTCAAGGAGCTCAAGTTCAATCAGGACTGCTTAGGAAGATTGGCCTCAGGAAACACAAAAACAGACTTCTCTGCTTGGCTAATGTCTCAATCCATCGCAGGACTGGTAGGTGAGCCCTTTATAAGTGAATGAAATGAACTGTTGACTCTAGCTGTTCCTTAACAGCAGAGTTTCTGCACACTATCCATTGATGAATTCAACTGGACACTTGCATGTCAACAGGACACCTCCTGCTTCACAAAGCTTACAAGTTTGGCCAATTAAGCCATTTTCTGCTTCTCTTTTTCTTCTCCAGTGTCAAGCAACTGTTCACCAAAGGTCTGGTCTTTCTCTGGACACTGTCACTTGAAGCATTCGAACATGACGTTACTGATCATGGTAAATGACTTCCTTTGGCTAACGGACTGACCACTTGTAAAGACTCTTTGGTTGCAGGGTATTTTCATGAAATTATGCTGTGATGAGATATTCCCTCTTAAAATTTTTAATTCTTCTATTGTTTTCCCCTAAGAAAGAACACTGTCAAGAGTTTATTCGGGAAATGTCATCATACTGCAGTTGCCAAATTAGTATTATAGCATCATAATGAAAATGCATACGAGATAAGCTGATGAAGATAGCACTCTCCCTGACTCCCAGCTACACGGTGTAAATTCACAAGAAAGGCTTTCCAGAGAGTTGAGGTACCCTGCTTGATAAGGATCACTTTAGGAAGCATTTGCTAAGATCCCATGATCAAGCAAGCACTCACAAGGTCTTGAAAATATGGCCTATGTGGACCCAGGAACTGCTTGAACAAGCAAAAATGAAGGGATGGACATTATTAAAGAAGATAAGCAGTTAAGAGTACTGGCTGCTCTTCTGGAGGAACTGGGTCTACCAGCCCACATGATGTCTCACACTTATCTATAGTAACTCCAGTCCCAGGGGCCCTGATACAGTCTTTTCTGGCTTCCACAGGCATCAAGCCCACAAGTAGTGAACATACATACATGCAGGTAAAACACAAAATAATAAAAAAAGCAAATAATGTACACCAGGACAACAGTGAAGTTGCCTTGAGAACATATCAAGATTATGCTTAAAGAAAAATAATTTGAAGTGACTCCCCCCCAAAGCTATGCTTTCATACACCTGAAAGTATATGTAAAATGCATATTTCCTATTTTGATGTAACAGGCATGTACTAGGAGAATACAATGGTATAGTATGGCAATACATGTGGCACTCCAAATGCTGTTCAATTATTACCTGAGTGTGATCCTGTTTGCCAAACAGACGTGCAATACAGCATACCACAGGCAGCTTCTGAAGCAGCAACTCAACTCCCTACAGTCAAGGGAAAATAGCCCTGAACAATCCATGAATGATTAATGTGGCTGAATTTCAATAAATCTTTCACTTATGGGCCAGAGTGACGATGGCTCAGTAGTTAAGAGCACTGGTTGCTTTTCCAGATTTGGGTTTTATTTCTGGCACACATATAGTGTCTCACAACCACATGTATCCACAGTCTCAGGGGATCCAATGCCCTCTTCTGACCTCTCCCAGCACGAGGTAAGGACTTGGTGCACATACATTTATTCAGTTAAAACACTCAGTTACATTTAATAAACCACAAATAACCCTTCATTATGGGTACTGGAATTAGAATTTCATATACTTCTCAAGTCAGGACATGTTATGCTATCCAACCATTTAAAACTAAAAACCATTCCATGTCTGCAGGACACAGAAGTATACAGCAGACTGGCTTATAGACTAGCTTAACCTTTCTTCTGTAAAGACTGCTGAATCTAGACGAATGGATCAGTCAAATGTATCCAAAGCTAAGATTTTAACAGTCCTGTTGTTACCACTTTCAGGAAAAGAAAAAGCTACACTGATACAAACCAGGAAACTCTGCCACAGTGGCTACTAAGCAGGCACACTAGCAGTCCAGTTTTCTGAGATCAAAAAGAAATCAAATAGAATACTGCTTCATCTTGAGTTTTCAAAATAAGTAATAAGTTGTACTAAATATTATTAGTTTTTAAGTCTTATAAAAGTCAAAGATGGAAAGATCCCTTTCTATCCTTTCTGGAGGTTACAGGGAATGGAAGCCAGGGTTCACTGCTCTTATCAAACACACAATCCTCCCACTATTTCCCAGTTGCCAGGTGTTGCTAAAATTCCTTCTGAGGGTCCCAAGGACAAACCAAGGCATGATTTCTGCCTATGTTCATTCTGAGGAACAATGAGTTTATTGAGTTTCCTTACAGAGCATACATGAGCATTACTTACAGTGGGATAAGTACGAGGGGGGGGCAGAAGGGGAGAGGAAGATACTTCCCCCTCTCTCCTCCATGCAGCAGTTCTAACTAGACAGCCTTTACCAAGCAGGGATGAGGGCCTCCTCTAATCTTCCAGGCCTATGTTATCCAGCCTCTCCCAGAACATGTGCAATTAAGAACGCAGGACAATGGTGGTAAAGAGCGGCTGGCCACTCAGGTGAGGGTATTATTGTGACTCTCCCCACCCTTCCAAGATGGGATGAAATCAATAGGCCCAGTTGGGAAAACCCTTTTGCAAGGAGGTGCAGTTGAACTCCCCAAGACAGTGCATACCTGACTCAGAGTCACTCACAACAAGGATTGCCGTTGTGAGCTACACCAGAAATTCACTTCAGTATTTATAAAGGGCAAGAAGACAACACAGTTGATGCAAAGGGTTCTCAGTCTTCTTTTATGGAACAAACCCCATGCTGGACAGTTAGCTTATGGACCAGCTGGCCTTCCTGGAACTTTGAACATTAATAAAAACCAAACCAGTATTTTGCAAACACAAAAGACACCTACAGATAGGAGCATGACCACTAAGTGCTACTGCCGAAAGAAAATGGCTCAAAAATTAAACACTCCTAAATAAGTGCTTCAAAAACAAAACCACCAGTCACCAATATATAAGAAAACATTTCTGGAGCCTTTATTTACAAAAGCTTTAAAAACAAATAATACCCTCTGTTTTGCAAATAATGTTTAGTTTAAAAAGGACCGCCCAGTTACAGCATTTTAGTATCATGAATATCCAAGGGAAACGAACTATACTGCTAACATTTGGAGACTTGCTGATATTGATTGAAGTGTAGATAACACACATTACAACCTGTCGTCCATCACTTCAGGGTAGAGTTCATGATCACCAAAATCTTCCAACACATGCTCTGGTCTGGTCACATAGTCTGCATGGCTAAATATTTCACAGTCTCTTGTCAATATATATAAAATAGATTGCAAAGATATACACAAAAAAATAAACAAGCATTACACTCCTCAGGTAATTTTATTAGCTATATATATGTGTGTGTATTTATACATATATTTTGCATTTTGTTGTTTTGCACCAAATCTCTGTTATTTTGTAGCATGTATGAAATCACTTTTTGCTTTTTAAATTTGATATAAAATGTACCTAAAGACTTGTTATCTTTGGACTTTAATGAAATTGATTTGTGTAGTCAACAAATCAAGAACATCATAAATATGTCTATAAAATAAAACAGTAAGAGTAAAAGGAAGCCGATCAAGAGAAGCACTGCTGTCATGAAATACGACTGTAGCTCTAACAGCTTGAACGCCAGTTTTCTGGCAAATAGTAAAGTCCAATCACAGGGCTTCTTCTGAAGGGTGTAAAGCCGGTCTCAAAGTCTTCAGTCACAGAGCAGCCTATGCAGTCAATTCGAAACCAAGAGACCCGAGATGTGCTTGGAAGGTTAAACACCACACAGAAACAGTAGTTCCCAGGCTCTTCAGTAGTTCCTTGTCTTTTTGTTAGTCCTGTTGAATCAACAATTTGCACAATGCATGTGTTGTACTCTGAATGTCAAAAACAAGCAAATACTGTAAAAAGGTGGCAGCTGGTCATTTTTCCAGCTAAGAGCAAGAAAAACCACAATTTCTGATAAAATAAGAGGATTGGAATCACTCTCTAAAGTGCAAACTTGATGGTCCACAATCTTAAACACCTATAAGTACTGCAGAATAGGAGAGGCATGAAACAGGGAAATAAATTACAGTCAATCTAGTTAATTTATGAAAAGGGAAAACAAAACCAAGCTCAAGTAGGCAAAGTTTATCAAATTATTCAGTAATGTAGCTTTGTCACACAAGCTTGATAAGAAGTGTATTAAATTAAGGCCAGATTTAACCTGAATGTACTTTTATTTATTAAGATCACAGCTAGGAAAGGCCATACTTAGTACTGAAAGCAGAAAATAAGGGCTACAAAAGGAGGGGGGAGGTATTGCCTATCATTTAAGGGTTTCAACCAGAGATAAAACCTATGTACAAGCATGTGTGTAACTCGTATAAAATAAAAATAAAAAGACTATTTTATGTCATGACTGCTTGTTGGCTTCCTCTTCATATGCATTCCCTGTGCCGTTCTGTACATAGGATGAACCAGAACCAAGGCCATATAAATGACCACAGTATTTGGCATCATCAATATGATCTTCAAAGAACATCTAAAAAGGAATGTGAAAGAAAAAGATCATTTTAACTAAAAGATACCACTTGTAATTCATATCTCAACACTGTAATTGATATTCATTAGGTTTAGCAATGCTTTTCTGTGAAGTTCCTTTGCGAACATATACTGTCCATTTAAATGATAAGACTGATGCCTGTTACTACAGGCCTAACAGAAACTTCTTAAAACGCACAAATCTGTTTTTCTCATTAACATTTATACCATTTTATAGAGAATTTATGAGCATGGAAACAGACATTTTTATTTCATTAATATAACCAACTCAACAGAATGAGAGAAATAATGGCAGAAAGGGAGGGGAGGGTATACCATTTTAAGTTGTCTTAAGTCTATGTGCAATGCTGAATTAAGTAAAACTAACCAAATCCTAAACATATTATAGGCAGTAAACACCTGAATATTCTCACTACATTACTGCCCTTAAAGAAACCAAAGAAAATAAAGATAACAAACTGGTGTCAGAAATCCACCATTAACTAACCATTAAGGCATTTTAAAATGAAAATCCAAAAGGTGGTTCTATATTGAAAATAAACAAAGTATCTATACATCATGAGTGTACAATCCAAATAACTTCTGAACCAATACTATCTGGCAAAACGGATCAAATGCGTTCTATCACTAGCACACTTCTACCAAAAGAACATACTCAAAATAATTCCACAGCAAATACTTTGCAAAAAGAAAAATGTTTTTGCAGGCAAAAAATTCATCCTATTATGGTTTGATACAACCAAAAAAAATATATATATATATTTTTTTTTATTATTGCCATCAATGAGTAACAACACCTATCACCCCTAAAATACTCAGTTTTGCTAAACGTCATCCTTCCATCCCTAACAATTTTATACTTGAAGTACTTAATGAGGGAATTCCTGATACTGCTTTTCTTTCTTCAAGATAGGGTTTCTCTGTTTAACAGTCCTGGCTGTCTTGAAACTTGCTCTGTAGACCAGGCCAGGCTGGCCTCGAATCCACAGAGATCCACCTAACTCTGCTTCCCAAGTGTTTGTATTAAAGGCGTGCGCCACCACTGCCCAGCCTGATACAATTTTTGATTCAACTATGCATCAGACTTCAGAGTTATTTAACATCTTATAATTCAAAACTCCATTTAAGACTTAGCAAAAACTGTAAGTTCTACTTTACAAGCTCTTTGACACAACGAAGAATGACATGAGCAAATACACTTCACCAGCAATCTCAAGGAAGAGAAGAGCCAACTACAGAGAATCTACACAGATGCCAGACTCAGAAGGGGCACAGAGAGGACCCAAGAAAGCCCTCTAGAGTTCGCTCCCTAGTAACCTTTGAGTGTAGATAGTCACCAGCCTCCTGTCTGCTCTCCTGAGAAAACAGTTCACATGTACATGAAAACATGGACATGATTTCTACAATCACACCATCCCATCTTTTATTCTATAAGTAACATCTTTCATGTACAATAAATGGAATGTTATTTACTCTATAAAAACAATTTATTCTTGTATTTCCTTTTGAATTACATTTCAGGAAGACTTATTCAACACTTTCACTCAAGTGTGGTGGATGCAACTTATAAAGTACCTCTATTTATATCTTCACTTAGTAGGTTCTTAATGCCCAAAACTTTTGTCATCAGATTTTTAATGTTCTCTACCTAACAACCAAGAAAAAGGCACTGATGTCTTCATACTTCTCTCATTTTGAAAAAGGCCATTCCTGTAAGCAATGAATCAGATCCCGCTTGGTGTTGAGGTCCTATCCGTTCCAGCTCTAACTGTTCAGCAACTTCCTGCAATCCACCCTACAAGGAAGAAAAGTTACTTGTCAAATAGAGAAAAAGACTTCGGTACCTAAATTCACAATCATAAATTTATTTATTTATTTTGGTTTTTCGAGACAGGGTTTCTCTGTGGCTTTGGAGCCTGTCCTGGAACTAACTCTTGTAGAACAGGCTGGCCTCGAACTCACAAAGATCCGCCTGCCTCTGCCTCCCGAGTGCTGGGATTAAAGGCGTGCGCCTCCACCGCCTGGCCCACAATCATAAATTTAGACACAAAAAAATGAGTAAATTTTTAATATATAAAGACTAACCTTGTAAAGACGACAAGGGGGTTGATAAAATGAATTCCAAATATATTTGTAGAATTTAAAAGCCTTTTTATCAGAAAATGAAATTCTAATAGGAAAGTTTATCTTCATTCTAAGGCATTTTAAGGGATGTAACAGACAAACCATTTCCCAAAGATAGGGAAAAAACAGTTCATATTCTACATAATAATAGTCAACTGCATTCAGTATACTGAGCCATCAAACATTAAAAAACTCAGTAATGAGTACAGGCAGTTTAAAATTATCTACCTATTCACTAAATTGTTTAAAACTAAATAAAGCAAAGGCATCATGAGTATTTAGATCATTGTCAATGTACTACATAACTTTAGTTTTATTGTCAGCCGAGAAGAGAAGTCTACAAATATAAAACATTTTGGAATAGTTTGGTATGATCTGCTTATAGCTATATAGGTAGGACTGAGAAAAATTAAAGAAAAAATAGTGTGAAAGGAAAAAATGAGAATAAAAGAAATAGAATCTAATTCTGAAATTCCTCCGTAAATTATAAAGATTTTACTAACAAACCAGACCTTCGCATCCTCGCTTTTGATAGTACTTTGCATAGAACTGTTTCTGTGCTAAAAGCAGCATGTGCATTATGTATCATTAGTAGCTGCTTGTAACAGGAGACGACGAGAAATGAATGAATGGAACCTTGTCACTAACCTGAAATTTTTAACATATTCAGTCCACACAGCACACAATAAAATTATTTGGCATCTTTAGACATTTTTGAATAAAGATGAACAAAAATTTATTACTTCTGTTTCTAAAAACTACTATTATACCAAGGTGTCAACTACAAATAAATAAATAAATAAAATTTCAGAGCCAGATCAAAACACCGAAGCCTTGGATTCTCAACATGCCATCCATTTGTGTAAGTAGTCAGATATTCTGCTGGAAGTTCACTTATGAGAAGGCTCCTCGGATTACACAGAATACAGCCATGAGACAGTCTTTTTAAAAACTTTTCCTAGTTATATGCCACCATATCTACATCAGAGGCAAATAGCCTGTGTTAGTTCTATAATTCTCAGTTCATTTGTTGAAATCAAAGCCTCCACATTCAACTCCTCTATTCCTGCTAAAGAAAAACCCTTACAGTCCTCACTGTCTTCTAAAACCCTAATTGTACTTTTCTGAAGCCTAGTTAGAGAAAACTTGACCAACCTTGGTTTTACTTTAGAAAGGGACAATACCGACTATAACACAACCACAGTACCTAAATTTGTTTTTGTTTCCTCAGTTATAACTTAAAAATTACATCAAAACCCAGCCACTAAAACCCCACTCACTGTATTGCCAGGGACTTGTGCCAATTCAGGTGAATTTGCTCTTAAGCCGAAGAAATGCTTTTCCTTAGCCAGGAAACGTTTGTTTTAATAAATTAATGTTCAACGGTTAAAAATAAATGGTTACATGTTCAGTAGCATCAGGAGAAGCTGCTGCTTAGGTAGAACCTACCCATTTTCTATAGTACTTATGCCAAACCAGTTCTAGCTATCTAATTAAACAATAAAGACATCACACTTCAATAGCCAAGAACAATGTCTGTAATCAGGACAGTCTGAAGGAAAACTCATCAGCACACTACTGGCTGTCTCTGCCTGCACCTCTATGGCACTGTGTGCTTGGGACGTGAGCACTTCTCTAACGGGATCCATTAGTCTGCTACTCCTCACACTTTTGTTTCAGTTCATGATTCTCAATTTGGCGGCAATAACAAAAATCTGACCTTTGTTAAAAATTTATTCTGCAGCTGGAGTTGGTCCAGCAGCTAAGAGCACTTAATTGCTGTTGTGGAAGACCCAGGTTCAGTTCCCAGTACCAACTGGGTAACTCACAATTGTCCATAACTCCAGTTTCAGAGGGTCTGACGCCCTCGTCTTGCTACTCCCAGCTCTAGCTATACACTTACACAGGAACAGATACATAAATTCTAAAAGAAAAAAAAAAGAAACAACCTTATTCTGGGCTGGAAAGATGGCTCAGCAGTTAAGAGCCTTTGCTGTTTTGACAGAGGACCCAGGTTCAGTTCCCAGCACTCAGATGGTGGTTCCAACCATCCATAACTATAATTCTAAGGGATCAAATGCCCTCTTCAGACTTCCTCGGGAAGCAGGCACGCACACATTTGGTACACAGACATATATGAAGGCAAAATACATATACATAAGATAAATAAATCTAAAACAAAACAAAAAACCCAGCACCTACCCTACCAACATAAATACAGCAACTTTGAAGTGGGAGTATCTATACATTACTATTTCTGTTAAGAACAACAGGATCAGAGAATTAAACTGCACTTAACTTTGAAAGCATGGCTTAACACATTAGGCCTAAGACATTATGCGAGTTACTTGAGCTAACTCAGTGGTTCCTGACCTTCCTAATGCTGTGACCAGTAATACAGTTCCTCATGTTATGGTGATCCCCAACTATAAAATATTTTCATTGGTATTTCACAACTGTAATTTTGCTACTGTTAGGAATTCTAATGTAATTTGTGTTTTCTTATTGTCTTAGGTGACCCCTGTGAAAGGGCTGTTCGACCCCACGACTCTCAGGGCCCCACTGCTAACTAAAGTGCTGTTCCAGACAGAGTCACCAGAAGCCTTACTTTGAGATTTTTGCAGCTCTTCATGAGGTACTTCACATCATAAATGACAGGAAAAAATAATCGAAGGATCTCAAAGAAATCAAGTTCTTCTTCAGGCAAGTTAGAGTTGGTCAGGATTTTGATTAAATAGCCAAAGTCATAACCACTAATAAAAATATTGAAAGAATAAAAAAAAATCCCATCAATAACAATGAAAGAAATCAGATTTTCAGGTACAAAGTTAAACAAATCATGCTATAGGCAAAAGGAATAGAAACAAAAATGTGCACATAGGAACAAAAGAAACATTTATAACTGCAATGCAGAATTGCTGTAAGCAGATGTATTATACAAACTAAAAGAATTAGTTATTTTACATCTTTACAAGTAAGAACATAGAAAAAAGCTGGTATATGAGAAGTCTTACTTTCAGTACTTACAACTTAGAACTCACTATATAATACCACATCAAAGTCTA
This sequence comes from Ondatra zibethicus, assembly GCA_004026605.1. Classification (NCBI taxonomy): domain Eukaryota; kingdom Metazoa; phylum Chordata; class Mammalia; order Rodentia; family Cricetidae; genus Ondatra; species Ondatra zibethicus. Next base: position 15,885 of record PVIU01005810.1, read on the forward strand.
CTTCAGGAATCATCCAACACTACTATCATTCCATGTGGAAGATTCTTATTGGAAAAAAAATCATGTGAAGGTTATCAAGAATAAGAGCACTAAGACTTGAGTACACTGCTGAGATCTTTAATCCCAGCATTTAGAGGAGGCAGAGGCAGGAGGATCTCTGTGAGTTTGAGGTCAGCCTGGTCTACAGGATGAGTTCCAGGACAGGCTCCAAAGCTATAGAGAAACCCTGTCTTGAACCCCCCCACCCAACTCCACACACACAAAAGGTTGTAAATGACCATTGAGAAAAATCTGCAAAACATCCCCCCCACCAGATAGCCTTCCCAGACACCTCACCTAAAAAAAAGTAAAGAAAAAAGATTAAAAATCGCCTCATATCCATTCTTGGCATTCTCTGTTGATTAGTTATTCTTCATAGCACACATTACTATGTAACAAACCACACTAGAAGTAAGGTAAAAAAAAAGTGTTGATTCACCTTCAGCAGAAAGGAAACTACACAGGGAGGAAAATTCTAGTCTGTTGTGTTAAGTTTTAGAATCTTAGCACAGTGGCTAAACTGATGTTAAAGTACCACTACATTTTTTAAAAAAACGAATGGCCTCCTTTCTATAGCATAAAAACTAAGACTTTAAAATGGTTAAGAACCATGGGTAAACAAATCCTCAAAGGTTTGCCAAAATTTAAAGAAGGTTTGTTCTAGATTACATTCTTTTCACTAAGCAATACTACCTGTCACAGGCTAAAACAAAGCTTGTTAAGAGGTAAAGCAGGCAACACTACTCTCAAGTGAAGTATATGGCAGCCTCTCATGGTAGTTAATCCTCTCTAGAACTAAGCATAGAATTTCTGAGACAGCCAAGCAAGTGCAAGGTAGAGATAGGATGGAAGCACGTTGCAATCGTTTTTAAAATTCATTTTTACCTATGAAATGATAACCATTTGACCCCTTCACAAAGAACCACTCCTGAAGTCATAAGAAGCTCTGCAAAGTATTGGGTCTCAATTCCTTCCTCCTCGTGTTTTTTAAACTGGATACCAGATGTTGTTAGTAGCTCTATAGAGTCCTGAGCATACATGTCCTCCCTGGCAGGAGAAAGAGAAAAACAATGTTCAAGACCACCATTACTTTAAATAGCTAAACAGCTGTTCTCCAACTTACACCTCCAACTATAGTGCAGAAACAAGACAGGATGATCGGCTTGTGTCCAACTGAGAGTTTCATAACTCTCAAGAAGAGCAAAATTTAAAGTATCCAAAAAGTAAATAATCATGCATAGCAGTCCAATGGTGAGCTTTTAACCCTAACCATCAACTCAGTTTCATTAGCTTCCACACATTATATACATTTCACTGGCTTACAAAGGTCTTTTACTCACCAGCGGCTACCACAGACACACTCTGTTCAGGAGCTCTCAGTCCCTGCAGCTATTTTAGTGCTGCCAGATGCAACTGTAGCCACAGCTACGAGGGGCTATGCACACCTCTCATGCTCTCAGCAGAACCAGGAAGGAGACACCAAGAGGCAAACATCTCAATGGCTGACTTAAACTACATCCCAAAGGAGATGCCTCCTCTCACAAATGAGGAGCCTTTCAGTGGCTCTGTAAGCAGTGAACTGTTCAGAATTACGGACTCAGTTATGACAGCAGTTTATTCCCCCAGCAACCACATACCTACGTTAGAGGCAAACACAATCTAGACTACTTCTAAAACCAAGCCAAAAACCTACCTATAAGCCAGCCCTTCAAATTTTTACTTAAATCAGAAAAAAGGTACCTCTAATTCCCAAGCACAAATATGTTAAGTATCCAAAACATTGTATTAGAACCGAGGATTTATGAAAAAGTATTTTTGTAGATTTACCATTAATTTTATATACTTCTTTAACTTAACACCGGTTTCTTGTTTTTATTGAGCTATACATTTTTCTCTGCTCCCCTCCCTTCCTCCCCTCTCCTGTTTTACCCTCTTGCTTGACCCCACGCTCCAAATTTACTCAGATTTTGTTTTTTTCTCCTATTAGCGAATGAAAACTTCTATAAAAGACTTTAATAAAACTAACAAAACCAAAATAAATGTTTGACTTTGATTAAAAGTATTTTTGTAGTTTACTGTCTGAAAATTAATTTCTCACAGAACATCAAAGGTCACTTTTAGTTCCCAGACTGTCAGGAAGTAAATAACAAAGCTAAGAACTGAATCATTTGAAAACAGAGAGGCACCACAATCATCACATTACATCATCATTTCCCTTGGAAAACCCTTTGGGAAAAATAAAATAAATACAATGCAGATTTTTTCCATTTAAGTAATCAATATTTTGTTATACTAAAACTATGCCCCTTCCATGAGACTCTCCCCACTAGGTCCTTGGGTTCACATGAAGCATGTTTGTACATGTGCAACCAACCAAGAGTATAGCAGATTGTTCTCCAGGCTCACATAGCTCTTAGTCACATGCTCAACTTATTTTATTATGCAAATGATATACGAATAAGGCAGGTCAGTGAGTTTTGTGGTATTTAAGTCACCATTTCCCAAACTTGTCCAATAATAACAATCACCAGAGGGACTTACCAAGATATGGATTGCAGTCCCAGACCTATTGAATTACAGTTCCCAGGTGAGAGACCTGGAGGAGTACCTCAGGTATTTTATAATAAAGATTGGCAAACAAAGACATAGGTCCCTTTCTCTATCTCTTTTGCAGAGTGCGCATAGCTTGGTCTAAGCTTTGGAGAAATGAGTCTTTCATAATAAAGTTTGGTACAGATCTCATGCTTTATGATACCCAACTCATAACCGTATGGGTAAGGTTAATCTCTAGACAGGATGAAGGAAATTTTCTATAGTAAGCTAAATGAGTCACATTCCAAATCAATTCACTGTCCTTTTCTGATGATACCAAGTTGGAAAAGTTCTGCATTCTTCCTTCTTTACTCTTAAATACTCTAGCAATAAAGGGAAAAAATACTAAAACTAACCTTTAAAAGTAACTATAACAATGTTTAGCCAAAATGTGAGAATTTCTGCTGGTGTTGGTTACTGCCTATTAGATCTATTGTTCAGAATTATGAATAGTATTAAAGATCAATCAACTACTGATGTTTAAGGTAGCAAAATATCTAGTTATGACTGAACATGAGTAAAAACCATGTAAAAATTTGTGTAGATTTCCCAGAGGTAGAAGTATATAGCTATCTTACATTAATATCCTAAAGATTTACTATCCTACTAACTCAACTATGTAAAAGTATCAAATTTACTACTTTTATAATATGAACAACCCTATTATAAAAACTCACATTTCTAAGCATGTGATCTCATTAACATTAAACTACTTCTGGATTACCTCTCAGATAACTACCACAGGGCTGACACAGTACCTTATTTAAATGTCACTTACTTCCACACACAGACTTTTATTCCTTTATAAGTCAAAATTGTTTTCATAAAAATAGAAACTCCAATATAAAACAATTTATCATCACGTTAAAATACAAATAAGCTGGAAAGTCATAAGATGGTTAGCCACCTTTAGTTTTTAATAAACTCAAATAAATTAGTAACACAAAAATAACCCTAAAACTACAAAGGCTATGAATGACAAAAAGACAAATAAAAAGAAAATTCCCACAAGTCAAATTAGCAAGCTATTCAAAAATACAATAATATTTACTATTTGATGAATGAAGCGGGGTAGGACTTTCAAGTGACTACAACTTCCAAAAAACAGTAGCAAGCCCACCTACCTGTGCATATGTGCATATGTTCCTAGTTAAAACTTACTTAACATACCTTAACTATTCATTCTGTGAATGAATAAATGAAGTTTAACAATGTTTTTACTTTTGGATTTAGATCTCTACTTCTAATAAAATAACCACAAAGTTTGCTAAAGATATACAGATACTCCATGATTGATGTTATGTCCTGCTAAACTCATTAGAAACACGGTAACGAAAGGTGGAAGCATTATTAGACTACCTACGAAACCAAGCATCGCAGCTTGGCGGCAGAGTACAATGCAAAATACCATTGTTTATATACAAGAGAGTGGCTGACTGGGAGATGGTGCTTGCCACTTTACTCAGAACTTTGCAAGAGAATCCATTGCTGCCCAAGAAAAAGGTTAAAATTCTAAATTTAATGTCTCGTCTATTGAATACATACTACTTTTGTACCATTATAAAGTCAAAAATGGGTAAGTTAAACCATCTTAAGTCAAGAACCATAGAGTATATCACTAAAGAAGAATCTGAAATACATAGTCTAATCATCCAACCATAGCAAATTATTAGATATACTACAGTACATTAAGAAAAAGGTCAAATAAATGACTACTGAGAACTCTGAATAGCAATATCACATACAAATGACCTTAATATACACCCAAACTATAGTAAAATAATTACAAACCAATTAGAAGGAAGTGTTGGGAAACTGCTAATAGTTGTTTCAATGTTTCAAACACGAGCCTGTTTCAAAAAACATGTTATTCTTTCTAAACAAACCAAAAAATATCAGTAAATATCCTTTATAAGTCACTCTCACCTTGTTATAGTTAGGCTTTCTTTCTGTCTAACATGAATATACTTTAAAGTTAACAGCCAACCCTGACCAAAGGGGGGGGCAGGGGAGCCAGATGGTGATGACACACGCCTTTAAGCACTCAGAGAGAGGCAGGTGGAGTTCTCATTTTGATGCCAGCCTGGCCTACAGGGTGAGTCTTAGGACAGCCAAGGTTACACAGAGAAACCCTATCTCAAAAACAGCCAAAACAAAACAAAACAAAACAAAAACCCCACCCACCCCTCATATTGGTAAATCCACACTGGGCAGATGTGCTTACCTCACCAATCACCTTTCACACCCAAAGAGATAATGATACAGCGAGGAAATATGACTAAAACAAAACCAACAGTTTTTACGCTATAATTGCAGTCGTGGCCACAACTTCAGTTCACTCCATAGCACTAAAGCTGAGCTCTAATTTAGGATAGCAAAACAGCCACTGTGCTCCTTAACTAAGGTGATGACACACTGTACTGTTAGAAAATCATCAAGCACTGTAAAAAGGAAGCAAACCACCTGAGCTTTAAAACAAACAGTAGTAAATATATACTTGCTTTCAAGTCCACACCAAAATAAGCATAGTAACTACAGCGATAAAAATACCAAGATGTCTAAAGCAAGTCATTTTTACATAAAGAACATTATCTGTTCCTAAAGGTTTGTTACATAATACTGATTTAGATATTACAAATCACACTGCAAAGATTCAGAGAATGCAAACATATAACTAAAACTTGAAATGAGTGCAAGTATTTCTTATATGTATGCTACTCTGAAAGCATCTATTCAAACCTATTAAAAGTATCTATTAACACAACACACTGTAACCATAAATCTTTCCATATCCTAAATCTTCATATTTACACCTGATAAATAATAATATTCCCTTGATATTAATGGTAAAACCTGAAGAACACTGGCAAACCTAGAGCCAATGTGGAAATGAAACACAAGAACAATCACAAGCACAGACAACAGGCAGAGAGAAGGAAAGTCATCATAGAACTTTGAGCAATGGTCCTCATTGCTCTGTAGAGCCTCACACATGGACACATTCTTTCTCGGCATCTAACAAGGTCAATTTCACCATTCTTTGAGGTGTCCAAGATGCTATCCTGACATTTTCCATATTAGGCAGTACTTCTATCTTTGCAATGGCTTTTGCTCTGCTTAATATTTTTCACTTAGTCTTCTTAAATTTTTTAAACTTCATTTTTCATTTATTCATTGTGTGTGTGTGTCTATCCATGTCCATCACGGACACACATGTGGGTTAGAGCACAAATGTAGTCAGTCAGTCCTCTCCTACCATGTGAGTTCTGAGCATCACCCTTAGAAAGCATGGCGGCAGGCACCTATTCACTGAGCCTTCCCACCAGCCTTTTTACTCTTTCCTTTACCGTTTCCCATGACATTATCATTTGTATAGAGAGCAGAAAAACTTGGCAGTGAAACTAGTTATCTATGAATAAGGAAAAACACTGCTCAGAGACTATTGGAAAGCCATTGCTACAAAAATTACTACCTAGCAAAAACTACTAACTTTGATTTATTAGCTACTTGTCACAAACTAAGTATCATATATAAAACAAATAAAAAACCGAACAAACAAAAAACAAGACAAAACAAAATAACGCTGATGATTAGTTTGGGGGGAAAAGGAATCTTGAAGAAACAAAATGGGAAAAAAACTAATGAAGAAATTCTTCATTTGAGAAAAGGATGGAAGTCAATTTTCAGTTTGTTCCAGATCTGCAGTACTGAAGAAGTGTTATAAAGTTACAGCAGCGATAAGCACACCTTTAGCCAGTACAGGCTCCAGAGAGACTACTGTCACTACAGCACAGATATTAAAATACTATCAGTATTATTTATAGTTAGCACAATGCATTTTAAAGATACACAGCTACACCACTAATACCCCTAAAACCATCAGTCCTGCTATTCATTAGGTCTTACATGTTAAACAGTACATCTTCAACAAAGATGAGGATCAAAGAAGTCTTACAATGGCACTAGCATTAATTTTCCTATTGTTTCTGTTGTTATTTTTCAAATGAGATGTTTGATCATATTGTACAGCTACAAGCTACCAAACATAAAAGCACTAAAATATTGCTATATAGTGCAGACTATACTGTGTATTTTATTTCCTTACCTTAACAGAAATAATATACCCTGCCCCCTCCTAGGAACTTACAACCTGCAGTTCAGAAGTCACGAGTTCCACAATATTAGTGAATGTGTCCCAACACAAAATTGTAAACCTTGTTAAAATCTGTGATTTTCATTTTTAAAAACTCCACGCATAGATCTTGAGCATGAACTTTGAAAATTCAGAAACAAAAATTCAAAAACAACATTGTGTCATAATGTCAAAAGGAAGGACTCAACTTTACATAGTCCCTCCGTTATCAAGACTACAGTAAATAATGTACAACTATTTAAATGAAGAAAATGGAATTTAGACCCAAGATTTGAGTTAGACATCAGATTCTGGTATATCAAAGGTTCAAGAATACTATTAATTATATTTCTTGTATGTAGATCAAGAGGTTTTGTGGGTTATCTGGGATTAGTCATGAAAGTACACAGATCTGAAAAGAAAATATACCTAACTTTCCAATAAGCAACTTATTGCATGATATAAGTACCTACTTAAGATGCAAAGGATGAGTGCAATAAAAACAATCATTGCAGGACAATCTTAACAAATCTAAAGTGGACTGGAATTGTAGCTGAATGGTACCTGCTTGCTTAGTCAGCAAAAGTGCCTCCCCAGTTATATGAATTCCAATGTGAATGTGATGTCACACGCCTTTAATCCCAGCACTTGGGAGACAAAAGCAGATGGATCTCTGGGAGTCTGAGGCCAGAACTGTCTACATACAAAGTTCTAGGCCAGTCTGGGTTATGTAGTGAGACCCTGTCTCAAAGGAGCAACACAACAACAAAATGCAATAGTAAAATCAATATCCTAAGATTTATGTTTTTAGGACCCCAGGTTTAATCTGAAGCACTTTAAATAACCATGGACAACAGAAAACAAAAATAAAATTTTACAACTTTCCAGAAAAGCAGCAGTTACATTTTAGAAATAACATCTCTATAATTAAACAGTCTTTGAAATTAGAAGTCTTTATTATCTCAGTTCTTTTTGCCTAATAAGAAGCCTAAGTTTTTGAAAGTCTATATTTAATAAATTTCCAGGGAAATTATAGCAAATTAATGTAAAATTTCACTACATTCAAATTCAATTTCTAAAATTAAGCTAGAAACATAAAAGTTGGGGTTATATATTTACTTCCCACTTACGTCAAATTAAATTTAAAATTAAACTGCCAAGTTGAAGTTCCTGGAGGGTATTCTCCTTGCTCATTCATAAATGTCAGTCCTAGCTGAATTATCTTTAACAAGTCTACATTACATCGCAATAGTTGGTATTGATAGTCAGCATTGCTCCTGAATTCTCCAATGGGCCTTGCAACAACACCTGGAAACTCGGTGTCCTGTAAAACAATTTTAAGATGCATTATTTACTAAATGGTCATAAATAGAATTCATACTCTCAGGATAATTTTTGATGCAAGTCAGAGAATTCTATTACAATGATATTTAATACAATAATGATATAATACAATACTGAATATGTTCACACTCAATTATTAGGTATTCTTCAAGAATGAAGAGTATTACTTTTTAGATCCCCAAATTCTATAAACTTTCTCTCAGCTTAAATTTGTCAATAAATTACTACCATGTACAGATAACTCACAATAAACTCAAGCTAATATTTGCTTCGTTTCCAAGGAGAAGAAAATTCACAAAAAGCATGTTAAGATTCCCAGTCCCTTTTATAGGCTTCTGTACTGCAGCCGTTCCTTATCATCTGAGAAATAATGACAACTAGGAATCTCTACGGCCTATAAAATATTCCCCCACCCAAACAGAAAGTTTCAGCTATAATTATGGATAAGTACACCTATATTACATGAAGTGTCTATGCACAGATATTCCTCTTTTAAGCAAACATCCTGTTCATTCTCAGAGAAGCACTTTTTTTTTTTAAATTTGTGATACTAAGAAAATTATGTTTTAGTTTAGCATGAGAATCCAAATTAAGGCTAGTTAAAAACAAAAATGAAATAGTAAGTCAATATGAAAGAGTAAAGAAATCATAACTTATTGAATTTAGTACAACCAACAGCCAATTATTAGATTCTGTAATGTCTGTATTAGACTTGAGGGGGGTTGTGGATAGATGTGTAAGACACGAAAGAACTGCTTTCTACAACTAATAATCAAGTGGACCTAGAAAATAAAAAATGAGCTGTGACAAATACACATAGTGCAGTAGTAAGTCAGAAAAATAACTGTAGAGTCTAGGTAGACTGAATACCACCTATAAGATCAGAGCTTTCTGACAACCTAGTATGTTTTTGCAGCTTTAGCAAGGCTTTCCTAAGAAATCTGAATGGGTTTTTGTTTGTTTGAAAAAGATACCCAGGAACTCACTGGCTTCTGAAACCTTATCTGATACTAGTAGCAGGGCCTTGGACTGGTTAGAACTAGCTGACATTCTTAGTTAGGCTTTAGACTTCTCCTGTTGAATGCAATCAGTTTCACAAAATGTAAACATCAGTTAAGTACATTCTGTAACTGTCCCAACAAAGACAAAAAAAAAAAAAGATGCAATTTTTCGATCTAGCTAATGCCCTCTGCAGTCTTGTATCACCCTTGTCTTCTCAGAGGTTGAGAACCCCAGGAAGACCAGCTTCCTGAGAATATCCAATCCTCGGTAAAGCCTGTCTCCAGAAAGCCCTTAAACCACCGGACACAAGCCCAGACCCTAAAGCACTTCCAACACTTTTATTACAATGCCCATGACTCCTAATCCCTTGTTGATTAATGCTAATAGTAACAAACTCAACCTGTCAAATACAGGTTTGTTTCTGATGGCTTTTGCTGGAGAAACTAGGCAATTTTTTTAATGATTAAATTAATCCCTTGATATCAATGAAAAGCGTTTAATTCAAGATTTTTAAAATCCCACCTTAGGGCCTGGAGAGACAGCTCACTTGGTAAAGTGCTCGGCACGCAAGCAAGAGGACTGGATTTCAATCCCTAGCATCTATGTTTTTAAAAGTGCATAGTCCATGTGCTTGTAATTTAAGTGCTTGGAAAGAGGAGGCAGGTGAATCTCCGGGGCTTCCTGGCCAGGCAACCTCGCCTAATCAGCAAGACCCAGGGCAGTGAAAGAACAAGTCATACTCATACACACTCACAGGAACACACAAAATTCCCACTTTAACCTCACAAAAGGCATTTTAAAGGTTTAGTCATATCCATACCATAGCAACATAATTATATTTTCGGATAACTTGACGAATTTTCTTCATCTCTTCATCCAGGTTACAAGCCCAAACTTCACAAATTCTTTGGCTATGATCTACAGTCGCTGCTGGCATAGTGACAGCACAAGGAGCCTAGATGACAAGCATCAAACGCTACACTTGATTGAAGATGTGTTTCATAAAAATATTCTACCCTTTACTTGTGCACCTGTTGAAATAAAAACAACCTATATCATAAATGTGAATTACAAGACAGGGCTGGTATAAACTTAAGGCTACTTATTTAAAGTTCAAGATTCGTTAACAAAATCAAATTTGAGAGAGTTACTTTCCTGAAGGTACACAGCTAACAAATAACCACAATATCCATTTTCCAGTTTAATTCAAATTTCATTAATTAAAATCTGCTCCCAGTTCAATTAACGCCACACACAACTATGATCCCTTTTATGATTTACAAAACAAACTGAAATTAACAAGAGAAAAATCTCTCCATAACAAAAGCAGTACTTGCTTTTAGTCTAACAAAACATTTAAAGTCTTACTTGATTAAAAAATTCTGCATTATTGGTGTTGGTATTCATTCAAATCAAATCAGAGGAAACAAAAAAACTGAAAGTTCTGAGAATGCATCAGGCAGTCTCAGAAGTCAATGTTCAGAGGGCGCGAGGGAGAAAGAAAGAAGACAGTAAAGTATGGGCATCTAAAATTTTCGAATTTCAACAAAAACCAACCATTTTCCCCTGGTTACCAGAGAGGGACCTCAGGTTTCTGGTCCATAGACACAAGATTCACATTACACAATGATGAAGTAATAGAGACAGTGTGAAGATTTGACTCTTAGGCGAGAAAATACCAAATGTTAGAAGGAAAAACGAAACAAAGACCACAAACGAACAAACAAAAACCGAGTAAAAGAGGATGGCCTTGCGTCCTAAACTCGTACATGGAAGCTGGAGTAATCTCAGAAACCCAAGGTGCTACTGGGCACGCCTTCTTTCTTCCCCTGCTCCCCTGCTCCCACGGGCGCATGCACACACCACGGAAACACTGCGATTTAACCCTGCTTTCCTCCTCCCCTCTCCCGACTGCGGTCTCAGGGGCCCTGCAGTGGCACCACAGGCCTTCTCATTACTGAGGTCGCATGTCCTCCGTGGGCTCCCGGCACGACGTGAAGAAAGCACAGACGCGTTCATGTCACTGATAACCCTCTCCGCTGGCAGACGGCCAGGGGGAAGGTGCCGAGAGCACTGACTAGAGCCAGATTGCCTCGCCACCGCTGCGAGGGCGAGCTCCCCGTTCCCGAGTAGGCCACCGCCCTCCACTCTCAATTTCCTCCCCCACAACTGAGTCCCAGGTACAAAGCGGTGGCGTCATCACCGCGCGCCGCACTCCTGACAGGCCCCCCGGCCCGTGACCCCCCGCCCAGGCGGCCAGCTCCGGGGCCGCCACAGCCGCGCTTCCCCGGGCGCCATCGCGCGCCCTCTCAGCTTCCCATTCCCCCGGCTCGCCCGGGACCCCCGCCGGATCTACTTGTGTCTCTGAGCTCGCGCTCCTCCTCTTCCTCCTCGCCATAGAGATAGCACCCGGCGGCGGCGGCGGCGGCGGTGGCGGGACCGACGGCGGCAGCGGGTGCCCCATAGACACCTCTCGCCCTGGAAAGGGGAAAGGGGAGCTGCAGCTGCGCTGCCCAGCGCGCCGCCGTCGCACCTCGCACGTCCCGGCGAGGGCGCGGCATGATGACGCAGGGCGCCGAGGGGGCGGGGCGCTCGGGAGGCGGGGCGGGCAGGTGACGGACGGACGGACGCCGGGCCGCAGAGCTCCGGGAAGGCGGCGGGCCTCGCTAACACCGGCTGGTTTGGTGTTGGACGCGAGCGGACCGAGGACCCGTCAACTAGGCGAGTTGTCCTTTCCCAGCCGCCCTCCGTGGAAGCTCGTCCCGCCGGGGCCAGGGACTCGGCGAGCTCGGCGTCGGGGAGAAGGCGCGGCCACCCCCACCCCCAGCGTGCGGGCCGTGCTCGGTCGCCCCGGAAAGGCTAGGCTGAGCGAGGAGGAGCAGGCCCGAACCGTCTAGGGCTTCGGGCCGGGACCCGAGGAGGATGAGCTGGCTCTTTCCCCTGGCCAAGAGCGCGTCATCCTCCGCGGCCGGGTCCCCCGCCGGCCTCACCAGTCTCCAGCAGCAGAAGCAGCGGCTGATCGAGTCCCTCCGGAACTCCCACTCCAGGTGACTTGGTGGCTTTGACCCAGGGAAAAGTAGGGCGGGAGGGCGGGACGCCAGCCTCGGCAGCTGCCTCCTGTTGATAGTCCTTCCCTTGGGTTACACACGCTTGTTCCCCGAATGTGCCCCTCGTGCCTCCACCACCGCGCAGCTTGTCTCCTGACTTGCTCATCTCCACTGACACAATGAAATCATCTCTCGTAGTCTGTGTTTCGTATCCCTAGCTCTCACGCTAATATTTCCTTGGATTCACTTAATTGTAGTATTGCTTTCGAATTGTTAACATGCTAACACTTGACTAGAGACAATTGGGAAGGATGATCCCCAAGTTTCAAAGTGAAAAATTAAACTGTTGCAACACAGTGTTTTGATCAGTTAACTCTGTCCGGATGATAATCCTTTTGCGTTTGTAATTAAAGTTCAACCTGTTCCGATAACTTCTGTCCTGCAACTGTTAGAGAGTCTGCTCATCTCTCCTCACTTTCTTGACTTGGTTCCCACATTTAGTAATTGACATACATTATCTGGATTATCCGTTGTCTTTTGAGTTTACTTATCTTATCGTAGTCAAACTAGAAATACAGGAATTCAGGTTATTTCGACTTTTTTTTTCCCTGTAAAATCGTTTGCTGCAGCCTTTTCTGTTTATGTATGTCCGTGGCCGCTAAGGGTTTTCAGGTATCAGAATTACTCTATAACATATGAGTTTTACAATTAATTAACAGGGCCACAGCCTGTTTTATGTATAAAGGCCAACGTGGTTAAACTCTAACCTTTTAAAAAAACCTTGTCACATTATGCACATTATAATATGAAATATGATTTTAATGTGTTATATAATATATAGATACACATCCATGAGATAGTAACAATGAGTTATTGAACATACCATCAGGGGCTGTTTTTCTTTTACCCATCAATTTTTTCTCAAGCAAGTAATCTATAATCCTCAATCATTTTAACCTGTTGTGTAGATCAGGCTGACTTTGAACTCAGAGATCTGCTTGCTTTTGCTTCCCAAGTGATGGGATTAAAGCTGTGTGCCACTATGCTGTGCCTGTCTTCCTGTTCTTATGTCTATCTCTGTGTAGCATTCCTTCTATCCTGTTACAGGGGCAGAACCCCTCTAGAAAGAGTATTTTTTCTAAGGAAGGAGTGGCCTTTCCAGGTGGCAAGTTTCTTTTATCATCCTGGAGGAAAAGGAATTCTTGTTTCTGTGACTAGAGGAATCGATGGGACAAGAGATAAGAAAACAGGAGAATTTGCCTCTGGAAGTCTTCAAGTCCTCCTTAGTTCAAGGTTCTCAGCATGCCCAAGTGCTGTACTTACGGTAGTGATTTCTAAACCCCAACACCAGTCAGTCTTTCTCTAAATGCTTTGTTTCCTCTGACCTTCAAGAGCTACTACACTTTCAAGATATTATAAAATGAGCTGGCTAACTTTTAAGAAACACGGCAAAGTTTTTCCCCTTCGACTGTCACCTTGGAAACCATAGACGGTCAGTATCACTACTGCGGAAATACGGGTGGAACCATTTGTTAGCCGTTATTTTCTCCTCAGAAGGCTGCTGCTGTTGGAGGCTGACGGAGCTTTTGAGTCACGAGTCTCTCACTGACAAGACTAGTAAATGAGGAAAGTGAGCTGAAGTTTGTACTTTGGTCCCAAATAGAAGTAATACAACAGTAATTGTTCATTGAAGGACATCTGGAGTTGGTTTAAGAGGATCAGTCAGTATCCTTAAATGGATGCAGAAACTATTTTGTGTGCTAATGTTTGAACTAGAAATTTTTAACATGTAACATTATCTATACATCTTTTAAGTTCTTGAGATTTTATTTAGTTGAAATATTTCAAACTTACAAATTAGATATAATTCTAAAATTTCAAGAATCTTGTAAACACTTTATCAAATTCTTAACTATCCTAAAAGGTTAGGTGAATTTTATGACTGTTTTCTTTTACCTCGTTCCCACAGAAGCAAGTGGGAAACTGTCATGGAAGACTAACAGTATTTAACCAAAGCACAATGAATATTATGAGAATGAAAAGTGGAAGTCGTATTGACTGGACCCAAAAACTAATCTTCTAAAAAATAATAATCACACTAATCAGTTTACCACTAAAACTTATGAATTCATATGTAGAAAAACTAATTCTTCTACTTGAAGTTTACTTCAGAAGACATTGTTGATTTCCTGTTCAGATCCTATTTCCTCTGTCGTCTTCAAAGAGCACCTGTTTCGTTTTGTTTGTTTTGTTTCGTGTTTCTGTTTATCATCTGTAGGACACAGACTTAGTGGAGGAGCTTTCAACCCCAGGAGATGTAAATAATTAGTGATGATGGCCTCACCTCACACCTTCACGTCTGTCAGGAAAAGGAGGACTCCTTTTTCCATCTTCTTTTCCTTTTTTGGGGGGGAGGGGCTTGAACTCACAGGGGCCATCTACCTCTGCTTCCACAGTGCTGGGTTAAGGCACATATCACCATGCCAGATACAAGCAGGACTCCTGACTTACCTGATAAACAGAAGTTGGAGGGAAAGTCCAGGTTTTCTCAATAATACAAAGAGCTCTTTGGGAAGAAAAACAAATGGGGGGAAAGCGCTTCTTCTTTAGATATGATTGTGTTCATTTGGATTATGATTGAAGGCTGACAGTGTGGTAAAAAAGAAAGATGAGATTTCACTGCTAAATTAGTGAACTCTGGAGTTAATGTCATTTCATCTATGGCATGTAGTGTTTGTGCTTAAGTCTTAAGCTTTTAGATAAATAACTCCTCACTGGTGAAATTTCACCCTGTTTTTCAGGGTGAAAACTTGTGCTTGTGATAATCCTCGCTAACCAGGCCAGTCCTTAGTCTCCAGAAGGGAAGCTGTTTCGTAGACTATTTGTGTGCTGCGCCCACAGTTAGATGGATAATGGTGATGGAGTGCTGTTTTGTTTGTATAGTCAACAAGAGTCTTAAGTTGGTTGTAATGACATAATCAGAATTGTGTTTCTTTTGTATTGTTGTACAGCTACTAGACTTCCAAGAAAGAATCTCTGAGCCAAGAAGGTAGGAGGTACAGATGGGTCATTAATGGCCCATACAAGCTTGGCTGGCCTGTCCTCTTTATATACCTTATGGCCACAGAACTGAAAGAATGGACAGCCTGATCTCTTTCTGCTCTACTCAGTCAGGAAAGTCAGTTGATTCCTCAGGCCCCTCAATGTAATGGCATTCTTAAAGGCAGAAAACAAAGTGCATATGAGCATTGCAGACCTGGGGGGAGCACAGAGGAATAGAAGCTTGGTAATGAAACTGTCTTGGATTCTGGTTCTGGTCCTAACACATACTAGCTGCACAGTCTCTTGATAAAAATTCAGTTCCTCCAATTTCCCATTATCTGCCTATAAAGCTAAGAATTATGATTCTTTTGTGAAATCTGATGAGGAGGTCCTGGAAAGATTCAGGAGACAGAAGCCAGAGCCTTGATCATGTGAGGCAGTGCTCTACCACTGAGTTACATCCCTAACTCTCTGTCATACAGGAATTTTGATATTTGAATAGTAGAAACATTAACTGGCTCATAAGTAGGCATATAACAAATTACACTCCTTTTTGTGGTCTTCTAGAATCAGTATACCTAAAACCATTGCTTCTTAATCTATAGCAGTGGTTCTCAACCTTCCTAATACTTGTGCAACTCCTTAATACAGTTTCTCATGTGTGGTGATCCACCAACCATAAAAATTATTTTCGTTGCTGCTTCATAACTGGAATTTTGCTACTGTGATGAATTGTATTTTGGGAGGTTGATAACTGCTGACTTACTGTTTATGCATCTTTCACAATCCTACCTACAACTCACTTGTCTTTGGTTCACAATCCTACCTACAACTCACTTGTTTTTGGCAGGCCTCCATCTGACTTTTCATTTAGAAAAGAAATCTATTCAGGAGAGTTAGCTGAGTCATAAGTGAAGTGTCCAATTTAGAAGGGCTTAGTAAAGTGCAACAGAGTTGGCAGTATTGTTTAACACACAATAAATACTCTGTAAATGGTCATTGCTATTGTACCCTTAAAAATAATAGTGTTAAAAAATTGGTCATAAAAATAATAATCCAATAAAAAATGGGATACAGACCTAAATAGAGAACTCTCAACAGAAGAATCTAAAATGGCTGAAAGACACTTAGGAAATGTTCAACATCCTTAGCTATCAGAGAAATGCAAATCAGAACAACTCTGAGATTCCATCTTATACCTGTCAGAATGGCCAAAATCAAAAACACTGATGACAGCTTATGCTGGAGAGGTTGTGGGGGTAAAGGGAACACTTCTGTATTGCTGGTGGGAGTACAAACTGATACAACCCCTATGGATGTCAGTGTGGTGATTTCTCAGAAAATTAGGAAACAACCTACCTTAAGACCCAGCAATACAACTTTTGGGTATATAACCAAAGGATGCTAAGTCATACCACAAGGACCTGTGCTCAGCTATGCTCATAGCAGCATTGTTTGTCATAGCCAGAACCTGAAAACAACCTAAATGCCCCTCGACTGAAGAATAGATAAAGAAGTTGTGTGGCATGGTAGAACTTAGGTTAAAAATATGGGTTAATTTAAGGTGTGAGCTAGTTAGTAAGCTATCGGCAGAACATTTATAATTAGTAATAAGTTTCTGTATGGTTATTTGAGAGCTGGCTGGCAGGACAGAAAATATTGCTTAAATGCCTTGTGTGAATTCAGGCATTTGTAAGAATGAAACATTCTTTTCACTTATTCTGTTACTTATTACTATTTGCCTTGTTTCACTGATCAAATGTTGCAGGGTTTCCTTTTTTTGAACACTTAAGCCTCACGTGCAGCTTTTGATGTCATTCCTTAAAACAGAGCTACCATGAGTGTTCTGAAGTAAAGAACTTCACACAGAACTAAAGAGTGGCAAAGATGTGAGGATGACATTGCAGCGTCTTAACAGCTTGGGCACAGGAGCTGAGGAGCACAGCTCAGGCAGGGAAGGGGCTGTTCAGACCATGGTGTTGTCATAGCTTAGCTTTCCAAGTCAAGGGCAAGTACCTCCCATTGGTGCAGCCACACTCTTAGAAGAGAAATGAGCAGAGACAATGGAGCATAGGCAGTCACGTCATGAAGAGGGAGCTGTGTTTCTCCAGGATGTCACAAAGGATGTTTAATGTGTTGCTCAGTTCAGAACAAGGTGTTGTCTTTCCTGAAGATATTTCCATATATAATTTTAATTAGTGTATGTGTGTGTGTTTGGTGTATAGGCAGTTTAGGGGTCAACCTAAATGCATCATGTCTATCTTTCTCAAGGCAGGGTCTTCCATTGGTCTGGAGTGCCTCAGACGGACTTAGCTGGCCAGTCAGATCTGGACAGCCTCCTGTCTCCACCTCTCTGGGCTAGGATTGCAAGTACATACTTGCACACCTGGTATTTTACATAGATTTGGGGGTTGATCTCAAGATTTTATTTTCGAGCACTTTACTCACAGCTATTTCCCCAACCCCTAGTCAGATTTTAGACATGTGTGATTGTAAACCAAAGTTTCCCTTATACCAGCACCCCACCCTTCAAGTTTAATGCCTAGGTGATGGAGGCCAGGCAAAGGTAATTTTCTGAGTTACATATATTGTGTCCTCTGAAAGAAATTAATTAAAGTTGCTGCTTTTGGTTTTAAAATGTAAAAAAAAAAAAAAAAGAAGCTGTGTGGTAATTTATACAATGGAGTACTACACAGTGGGGAAAAATAATGACATCTTGAAATTTGCGGACAAATGGATGGATCTAGTAAACATCATATTGAGTGAGGTAACCCAGACCCAGAAAGACAAATATAATATGTACTCACTTGTAAGTGGCTTTTAGACATAAAGCAAAGAAAACCCAGCCTAGAAATCCCAGAGAACCTGGACAACAAAGAGGACCCTAAGAGAGACATACATGGATCTAATCTACATGGGAAGTAGAAAAAGACAAGATCTCCTGAATAAATTGGGAGCATGGGATCATGGGAGGGGTAAGGAAGGGAGGAGGTGGAGAAAAAAATATATAGCTCACTAAAAAAATTTTAAAAATTAAGTTTCTCTAAAAAAAAAAATAGTGTCTGTATAAGTCAGCCTTCCATCACTGAGAAAACACCTCAGATAAACAGACCTATAAAGAGGAAAGGTGTGTAGGAGGTAGCTCAGTTGTAAATGGACTTGAGTTCAATCTCTGGGACCCCTATACAAAGGCTGGGTACAGTGATTCCTACATGTAATCCCCTTAGGTGTGGGGTCAGGAGGGTCACTGTGTTTTACTTAGGGGGTGGGGTCAGGAGGGTCACTGTGTTTCACTGGCCAGCTTAGCCTCTTCAGGGAGCTCCTTTGGAAGAGGCCCTGTCTCCAAAAACAAGTACACTGCTGTCCTGAGAAGCAGCAGCGGGGTTCACCTTCATGTACATGTGCAGACTGTGAACCCAAACACAGAAAAGAGGGAAGGCTTACTTGATTTAAAAAATTCAGAGGCTTAAGCAGTGGTTGGCCCTCTTGCTGAGCTTTCAGCCTTGGACTTGTCAATACATCCTGATAGTAGTGCATGGCAGAGGAAGTTACTGCTGCTCTGGCAGCCAGGAGGCTGAGAGAGATGAGAGACTGAGCCCAAATCTCTCCTTCTGTTAGGCCCTCCTAAAGGCTCTCTCACTGCCCAAGTCCCACAAGCTGTGATCCAAGCGTTCGCCTCATGGGCCTTTGCAAACATTCAAGATCTAAACCTGTAGCAGAATTGTAGCATAGCCTTTAAAACATCCTTTTGGTACTGTTTTGCTACCATTCCATGGATCACAGAGTTCTTTTTGATTATTCAAATCTTTACCCATATAGCTTCCCTGGAGCGTGAGTTTTGGGGTACTTGACTTATAGCTTTTAGATCTATTCTTTATAGCCGGGCAGTGGTGGTGCATGCCTTTAATTCCAGCACTGTGGGATAGTTGACCGACCAGAGGCCGTCACCAAGCAGAACCCTGGCTGCAGTACATCTTTCTGGAGACTTATGGGTAGCTGAGCTTATAGCTGATAGAGTGCATGCAGGAAATTTCAAAATAGCTCAGCATTCAGGCAGCAGCATGGATGCTACTGAGAGCAAACAATATTGGAAGACAGATATGGTAAATTTTGAGACTAGCCAGAAAAGGAGCATGTTTAAAGGTGTAACCAAAAGCTGCCACATATGGAGGTAGTCCCAGCTCTCGCAGACAGAGGCAGAAACATAAATTTAAGGTTAGCATAGACTATATAGTTGAAAGTCTGCCTAAAAAACATGATCAAACCTTTTTTTCAGAAGTACAGACAAAAACTTGTAGTAAGCCTTTGTTGTTAAAGAGATTAGCCTCATTTAAAAAGTAAATCCAATTGCTGTTCACCAGGACAGTAGAAGGTTTCCATCTCTGACTGCTTCGCCCTGTGGTGAGGCAGCACATCATGGCAGCAGTGTGCTACCCACCTGTTCACTGGACAGCAAGGTTAAAATAAGAATAAGAGACTCGGGTTCTATAATCCTCTTTAAGGGGCCTGCTTCTACTAACCTAATCCAACATGGGGACCAAGCATTTGTCACGTAGGCCTTTGGAGAACATTTCAGGCTGAAACTGTAGTAGGTACCCTGTTTTATTTTGTACCCAAGCTTTTTCAAGAGTATGGTCTCAGATTCCCTTTTCCTAGTTGCTAAGTCTTACTTGACTTTTAAATATGCTTATGATAACGTTTCCCCCCTCTGTTCTCCACCGGGTTTCTTTTGTATTTCTATAGCTCTTCCCATTTTCTTGGTCATTATCCTATCTGGAATTTAGAAGTCTGCTGAGAAGATATTGAATAAGTGGTACATGTCACACAGCTCTTGGAAACAAACAAAATGAAGCAGTTTACGTTAGAATTTCTTACATCAGCATTCTCCAACAGACTGATTTGTGCTAAAGTGTTTTCCAAATAGCACAGACCGTTTATTTGAGCTATTTAAAAATTTCAGTTTCTTGTTTTTTTCATTTTCATATCAACTGCATATATACACAGATACTTGTACATAGTTAT
The DNA here is from genome assembly GCA_004026605.1 of Ondatra zibethicus. Classification (NCBI taxonomy): domain Eukaryota; kingdom Metazoa; phylum Chordata; class Mammalia; order Rodentia; family Cricetidae; genus Ondatra; species Ondatra zibethicus. Next base: position 36,105 of record PVIU01005810.1, read on the forward strand.
TAACTTGTTCTTCTGAAGATATTAATCTTACAAATTTGAAGTCTTATGTTTGCTGTTTCTTTGAGGGTTTTTCTTTTTTGTTCCTCCTGGTTTTGTTGAGTTGGGTGCCTGCACCAATATGGGTATTCTGCCATGCTGGAAGTTTTTGTTCCCAAGTGTCACAGCGGGGCAGGACTACTGATTGCTTCTCTCCCTTGGCAGCTTGCATCTTAATATGTTTCCTGTGATTTTTTTTCTAATAAAAATTCTGGCAGTGACTGAAAAATCTTCGTTAAAATTTTATTACCACAAATCTGAGAAGGTACAACTTAGGTGAATTTTCTAAAAGCTTAAAAACTTTAACATCTAACACATTGAGCAGTTACTTGTCTTGTAATCTCCTGAAGCCTTTACATATATGATCTTGCTTAATCAGACAACATCACAAGACAGATGGACACTTTTAATATAACCATCTCTCACTAGAAAGAAAAAGTTCAGGAACATGTATTTGATCCAATTCCAAGTGTTTTAGTCACTGTTTATTGCTGTGAAGAGACACAATGACCAAGGCAACTCTTAGAAAATATTTAATTGGAAGTTTGCTTACAGTTTCAGAGGTTTAGTCCATTTATCATCATGGAAGCATGCATTGTGCTGGAACAGTAGCTGAAAGCTATATCCTGATCCACAGGCCAAGTGAGAAAATGGGGCCTAGTATGGATTTTTGAAACCTCAGATCCCACCCCCAGTGACACACTTTCTCCAACAAGGTCACACCTACTCAGACAATACTTTTCTAATCCTTCTCAAAGAGTTCTACTCTCAATGACTAAGCATTCAAATATATGAGCCCTTGGGGGCCATTCTTACTCAAACTATCACACCAAGTAAAATGGTATATGTGGGATTTGAACACAGGGAGTCTGTCTTTAATAAGCCTTGCTTTGAGTCACTAAGATGCTCTACTTGAACTGGTAGAAGATTCTTTCACTATTCCTTGTGCAGTGACATCTTGATAATGTAGAGGAATAAAGAAAGTAGGAATTTGTTTTAATAACATTTAATTATGCGGCATTCATATAGTGGAGGATGGTGTCAACCTAAACCCAGTCCCCAGGGAGAAGCTTTCATAAAGATCATGTAAATCCTGATACTGATTATTTGTTTGAATCTAGCTTAGCTATTTCTTTGTGTTATTTACTTATTATTTTAGTATTTGAGAGTTCCATACAGTGTATTTTCATCATGTTTATTTTTTCCACACTTGCAGGTTCATTCCCCTTCTCTACCCACTCAACTTTGTGCTTTTTTAAAAAAAAAATTCCACATTAAATCTAATTTGTGCTATCTGTATATCCTTGGGTGTGTGGCCTTCCACCAGGGCATGGTTGACCAAGAGGTGACATTCTTAAAAAAAAAAAGCTAACTCTCCCTCTTTCAGCAACTACAATTGCCAGTAGTTCCTCAGGTAGGGGTAGGGCTTGGTGTCCACCTCCCGTCTTCATGCTAGTATTTGGTCTGATTTAAATTTGCATGTGGTTTGTGCATTTGTCACAATTACTTTGAGTTCATATGTACAGCTGCCTTTTCATGTCTGGAGGATATTGCTTCCTTGTACTTATCAACCACCTCTGACTCTTACAGTGTTTCTTACTTCTCTTTCACAATGATCTCTGAACCTTGAGAGGAGAGGATTTGATATAGATGTCCCATTTAGGGCTGAGCATTCCTTAGTCTCTTATTCTCTGTACCTCGGTCAGTTGTTGGTCCCTTTGTTAATCACTATGTATTGTAAATAGAAGCTTTCTTGATGAAGTTTGAGAGATGCATCAATCTATGCATATAATACTAAGTCATTAGGATTTTACTTTTGTGTCTCTTAACTGTTCTCCCCTAGATCTGTGACCTGTTTAGCTGCAGATTCTCATCTCTGTAATGGTCCTAGGTATGGGTATCGTGTTGTGGAGAGTGCTGTAAATACATTCAGAAAGTGGTGGGTTTTCCCATCATGTTTGTGCCACTGTTGCAGCAGTGCACAAACTGGCCAGCCAGTCATTATTTTAGCGTGCAGCGTTCACAGATGGGCAGGATTGATGATTACTTTTCTAACCATAATAGATGGTAAGAACCTATCAGCCTGAACCAGCAGGCTGTTCTTCAGTGACAGGTCTGTGACCAGGTGGACCTGGGATGAAAAATAAAGAAGACAAGAAAGTTGGGGTCAGGAGGTCTTGCATAAGCTGATGCCTTATGTCAGAAGTACAGCACCTTATATACAGTTTTCAGGGGGAAAATGGAACAGAATCAGCAGAAAGCTATCATACAGTGGGATGAAGTCAGCAGGAAGCTCATCAAGGAATATTGTTTAAAAAGGAGTTCAGGATATCTCAAGTTGTCACAGACTGAGCACACAGTGGCCTGGGGATTGATAACTTTAGCTCTTTTAGGGGAGCATTTAATTTCCCGGGATCAGAAGTTACTGTTCCCCCAGGCCCTGGCTTCAGGCCATTACTAGCGTTGCCAAGCATATTCCTGGTTTTAGACAAGGAACTACATTTCTTCTCCACGTATCAGGGCATCAGGAAAAGCATTGGATCACCCTGGCTCCCAATCTCTGTTGCTGAAGACACCGTAAACTTGAGTCATAGAACAAGGAAAAATCAAGTTGACTCTGACCTGGAAGCTTCATCCCTTATGGTTAGCTTTCATACTGCTAAAAGGTGCTGCACGTGTTATGAAAGAGAAAAGCAACCATCAAATTTCTTAGCGATTTCTTGTCAGTGACAGCCTCATTCCATAGGTTATTAGAGGGAAAAGCTTGTTGACATCTAAGATTATCCCTAACTCCATCTCAGCTTGGTGGTTTGAGTGAAAATGGCTCCCATAGGCTCATATATGTGAATGCCTGGTCCCCAGCTGGTGGAATTGTTTTGGAAGAGTTAGGAGGTGTGGTTTTGTTGTAAGAAGTGTATTACTGGAGAAGGGCTTTGAGATTTCTAAAGCCCATGCCAAACTCAGTTTCTTTCTCTCTCTGCCTCCTGCTCATGGATCAGATGTTAGCTCATCAGCTAAAGCTAATGCCTGCCTGCTGCTGTACTCCCTGCCGTGATGGTCAAGGACCAGCCCACTGAAGCTGTGAACAAGACCACATTTAAATGCTTTCTTTTATAAATTGACTTGGTCATGCTGGTGCTTTACAACTGAGACACCAACACTTAGGAACATTTCAAAATACGTAAGATTTGTATATTTGAGAGGCTAGGTTTTTATTACAGGCTAGAAAATACACTAGTCCAAAAATGAGGAAAATAAAGAGACTTTGTGAAACTGTTAGTTTGTAATAACTAAAAGGAATAAAATAACAGGAAGTGTTATATATTTGCTAGGCCTTTCAAAAACTCATGAATACTAAATGTCCTCTATTATACGAACTAATGAGTACTACGTTGTGTGTTCCTCCTTAAAACCATTATGAATGTTAACATTTCGAGTGAGCTCTCAGAGGCTCCATATTTCCTAGATTTAGCTTATAGGATGTCAGATTATAAGGGCTTTATTTTGGGACTCTGCTCTGATAGCATTAACAAAGACTCCCAAAGTAGTAACTCAAACAAGACAAAAGTTTATTTTGAAATTTAAGCCAGGCATGGTGACTCTTGTCTTTAATCCCAGTATTGAGAGCAGAGGCACATGGACTTCTCTAAGGTCAAGACCAGCCTAGGCTACATGGGGAGTTCTAGGTCAGTCAAGGTTACATATAGTAAGACTTGTCTCTCTCAAAGAAGAAGAAAACAAACAAGCAAACAAAAACCAAAAGTGGTTTCATACTTATCAAAAACCCTAGCTAGTTAGTTCATTGCTTTGTAGTGCCTACCACACACTAATAGGATGCCTCAAAGTGGCTATTACTATGCAAGCATCCAGACAGGAAGTAGGAAGAAGGCAAGAAAAGCAGAAAGAGCTAGTGGTTGGGATTCCACTGTAAGCGGCTTACCTGGAAATCCACCCCACTACTAACCCATGTTTTTATTGGCTGGGACATAAAGTCTTTAACAACAGCTAGTAATAAGAAAGAGTATGGCTATAGCATATGGCTACCCAGAATAAAAACAGGCTCCTTTGGGAAAGAAGAGGAAAGGTGGAAAGCAGTCAGGAGCCATTATGTTGCCATTTAAAGAGACACTCATTGGGACTGCTTCGTTTAAGTCCTTAAGATCCAGTCATCCCAGCTGCCTGTAAAGCTGGGGAGTGGCACAGTTACCAGAACTCAGCTACTTGTTGACATATATTACCCAGAAGGCTTCTAGTTGCTTCTACTAATGATAAATTGGATAAAATTATATTAAATCAATCTGAGATTAATCTGAGTTTTCCTTATATGTTTTCCTTAGCATCCTTCCCTTACCCTTTGGATAATAATAATAATATTCTGGATATTTCAGAATATTATTGCCTGTATATTTGATAAGTCTTTCCAACTATAGTAATTCTCTCTCTAGATACAAATTATATCAGCTATCCAAATGCTGTGATTAGAATTTAAAAAATTGTAGGCTATAGCATTTAACATTTGTTTTTTACAGTAACAGTTTTTTTGTTTTTTTGTTTTTTTTTTATTCTTTTTAGTAACAGTTTTTTTATAGCATTGATCTCTTTTTATATCTTTTCTACTTTTTCTTTTACAGTATAGCTGAAATACAAAAAGATGTAGAATACAGATTGCCATTCACAGTAAACAACCTAACAATTAACATTAATATGTAAGTAAAATTCTTTTCTATTTTTGTGTACTAGGTTTTAATTTTTGCTTTATGCCTTAGTAGTCAGACAATAATATTGTGTGAACAAAGTTGTAATCTATAGTTCATGTAATAGGAACTAACTTTTTTGTCTTGACTCTTAATATCAGATATAAGCTGTTTAAATGAACTTATTCAAAGTAACTATAACATAAAATAGTGCTCAGCTTAGTGAAATAAAAACTTTGTGGTTTATTGCTTAGCACATGGACATAGGAGGCCTCATTAAATACTTGTTCTCTGAATAAATATAAGGATAAATATATATCTCTGGCAAGAATTAAAATACATTATCTTGACAAGTATGAGCTTTATGAATCTATATAGTAGCCTTACAAATTAGGATATATTACAGAGTCATAATAAATGGCTGTAACATGGACTCGTGGGCTCCTAAGGCCACTTATTGCCTCTTTTAAAAAATATTAAAAGTCTTGACCTACAAAAACAAATAACAAAAATGAACTTTAGCTATATAAATGAATTCATTTCCCATCTAATGCCCAGGTAGATGTAGAGAGGAGAGTCCAACAAAATCCAATTTTGATAATGTTGTCAAGAAGTACTTTCCTTAACCAGTATATAAGCAGAAAAGCCAAAAGGGAAATATTCTGGGTTTTCAAAACTTAGAAAACAGGGTTCTGAATTTAATAAACTTCTATTAAAATATTTCATAAACTAATCTTAATTTTGTAGTACTTAAGAAAGATTAAATTTTTGTCTTTTGAATTAAGAGCTTTTAAGTCTTAAACCCACATGATTTACGCCAGTGTGAGGAGAGGAGCTAGCACATCATTTAGGACTCAGACGAGCGAAGGCTTGATGACAAATGCAGTAGTGTAGTCCTAGTACTTGCTTCTCACCCTTTCCTCTGTAGTGTAGTGTATGCATGCCGAGGCTACTCTAGGCAGGATTTCACAAGTGAGACACATTGACACACACACACGCATGCAACACATGAACACATGGCCAGAGCCATAATCCACTAACTAGTCAGGCAGCGTTTTGCATGATTTGCTGTACAGGTATACAATCAATTTTTTAGCTGAGATTTTTATTCAGCAAGTTATATTAGCTTTGAAATCAATTCGTTGACATGCTAAAAAGACTTTTCTGTAATGCATGGAGCTCATATTCTATGTTAAAAAGAATCTCTTGTATTCAATTACGGTGTTATTGCCAGAATATAGCCTTTCATATATTTTCAGTCTGCTCAATATTTATAATAAAGCATGTGTTACTAAAAATTAATCCATAGAAGACAATGTGAAAATTTAACTTGCTTTTAAATAACTTTGTTTTAGGATTATGGTTACATGTTGTATTTTTTTTTCATTTGTTTGTGTTTTTTTGTGTATTATTTCTTTACTAGATTACTTCCTCCACAATTTCCTCAGGAAAAGCCAGTGATTAGTGTTTATCCACCAATAAGACATCACTTAATGGATAATCAAGGATTGTATGTTACCTCTCCATTAGTAAGCAATGTATGTATGTATATGCTATAGTTTATATCAGATTAATCTACCCATTTATTACATTTTTATTGCTCTCGAAATCTGAAGTGTAATGAAATTTTTATTTTGAAATTGGTTTCTTTAGACAGTACTGTTTACTTAAGCCTATGACATGAAGTTCTGGATACAATGTGGTTGATAATGTAACAAGTTGCAGCTTAAATACCCTGAGTGTTTACCCCTGACAATCAAGTTACTGGAAAGTGTGAAGTGTGGGAATATTTTAGCTTCATTATCGATTGAATAGACTTTTAACCTGATTTGTTAATTACCAAATATTTATAGTATTGATTCTGTAAGAAACTGTTGTAAATCATTATTGTTAGTATGTTGACACAGTGTTCTTTGCTTTTTATTTATTTTTTCCTTATTTTAATTTTATGTGTATTAGTGTTGTGCCTACATGTATGCAGTGCCCACAGAGTCACATCATCTAGATCTGTAATTACATAGGCTGCGAGTTGCCTTGTAGGTGCTAGGAACTGAACCTGGGTCGTCTGCAAAACATTAAATGCTCTTACCCACCGAGCCATCACTCCAGCCCTCTCTCCTAGTTATTCTTATCTGCAGACATTGCTTAAGATTTCAAATGAAATTTATTCCCATGAAATTTTGTGTTTTGAGAGGGTTTTTATCATTATATATTACTGTTACTTTCAGTTTACAATGCACTCAGATCTTGGAAAAATTATTCAAAGTATTTTGGATGAGTTCTGGAAGAATCCTCCAGTTTTAGCTCCTACTTCAACAGCATTTCCATAGTAAGTATATTTATAGTATGTAACTTTAACATGTTTTCATTTATCATAGTTAAAATATAGTTTAAGGGAATTGATGTTCAAATCAAAGACTGTCTTCTGATTGCCACATACTCACCTTCATGCCCATAAGGCCAAAGTTTTCAGAGGGGGCTGTGTATTTCTCGTGTAGTTATTTACCCACTGTCTTTGTAACAATAGGCTCATGGGACTGTTCTTGAATTTCATTTTGACTATTACCTATTGACCTCTTACTGTAATAGATGAGGGTTTTAGCTGCCACAAAATTTCCATTCTCCTCTTATTATATCATGATTGCCACATAAGTCTATTTGGTGTGTTTGTTACATGACTCTTAAGTATTAGCCATTGCTGAACCAAGTATTTTTTTTTAGCTCACTTTTGTTCGTGTCCTATCAGGCAGGTAATCTCTAGGTTCTGTGTTTAGTTGGTTGGTTGTTTTTGTTTGTTTGTCGTCCCCCACCATTTTCCTTGTTAGTTTCACCTCATTTCTGTCACACAGATCTCATTTAGTAGCTTCCCCTTGTTTTTTTTCTTCAAACTTTCCTTTGTTGTTTTCATATATATTAGATTATTTGTTTCTTGAGTTTTCTATATCTCTTTTTAAAAAAGGTTGTCTCCTAGTTTCTTCTACTATCTTCCAGTAATTTCCTGAGTAGAGCATTAACATGAACAACAAATTATACTAGAACTTGTCCTTAAAATAGTAAAGTGTGTGTGTGTGTCTTAGAGATTTGAGGCTTGAGCCTGTGGCCTTGAACGTGTCAAGCAGGGCTGCTGAGAGCCATTCCCAGCATATTTTAATCTTAGATTTTAAAACAGGGTCACACTCCTTTACCTAGACTTTCTTGGAACTTGCAATGTGACCAGCAGAGCTTAAAGTTGTCATCTCTGTCTTGGTTTCCTAGGTAGCTTTAATTATAGACCTATGCCACCATGATTAGACATTTTTTCTTTAAGAACCTATAGTTCGGTTAGGTGTTAGTGGTAACTCCTTTGTTCTACTTTTTCCATTAGTTGACTTGGCTTTAAGAAGTATAATTGAGGCCAGGCAGTGGTGGCACACACCTTTAGTCCAAGACTGTAGTGGAGGCTATGAGCTATTACCATTTAAGGCAGTCTGAGTTTTCTCACAGCATGCCACATGGAGAGAGGTCGGACCAGCCGAGTAGAAGCTGTACTGCCTGTTTAGATATAGCTGTGGGTATTGCACATCATCATTTCTGCTGCATTTTAAGTACATTCAGGCTGAAAAAAAAAAAGAAGAAATAGACTCCATCTCTCACTAGTGTGGCAGAATTCAAAGAAACCATATGTTTGTGGGAAGTGTGCTCTGGAAATCTTGCAGATTTGTAGCTATTTTAAAAATATATAGTCTGGCACATCTCTGATCACAGAAATTCACCTGTATCGTATATGCAAAAATATATTTACGCTGTCTCACACAAAAACTCCCATAGTTTATTTTATAAGAGGCTCACACTCATGTTCAGGTATAGAGGAGGTTTTTCAGCTGTGTTCCTTAAGAACATCTTTTAAATGAAAGAAGGGTAGATTAAAATGACAAGGTTGTTACCTCATGTATATCTAGCATGCAGTGGTAGACCACTGTAGACTACTTTACCCATAATGAAGGAAAACAGGGATTCTGAAATCCAACTGGGCTCATTGCTTTGATAGAGCAGTGGTTTTACTTTGTGGACTGACCATGAAATAAAATTTGGTTATTGATTTTGCTTTTGGATCATCCTTTCTATTGGATGCATACCATGATCTAGTGATTCCCCTCAAATATAGATTTGTCGTGGATATGTGAGGCTCTAGATTCCATTGGAAAGGTGAGAGGAGGGTCATAGGAAGGAAGGAGAAAAGTGTGAGATGAAATTAAAACATTAACTTACTAAAATGAAAACACAGAGGCCCATAAAATAATTATCACATTATAAAAGACCAGTAATAAGATGCATTTCCATGAAGGTTCAGAGTAACAAAGATTAAATTTAGAAGTTGTAAAAGATCAGAAATTAAAATGGCACCAGATATATATTTTTTAGTTTGCATGCATGTGTACATGCAAGTACTTGAGGGTGTATATGTGGAGGCCAGAGGTCGATATCATATGTCTTCCTCTTCAGATCTCTTCCTTGACTGCTCATCTTATTTTTTTTGAGACAAAGTTTCTCACTGAACCTTGAGCTCATCAATTGGCTAGGCAGGCTGGCCAGTGACTTCCAGGGATCTTCTTGTCCCCATCTCCTACCCACCCTTCGTACTGGGGTTGCAGGTGTGTGTCTCTATGCCCAGCTCTTAAGTGGGTGCTAGGAGTGTTAGCATAAGTCGTCATGCTGTCCGTCAGATGCAGTAAATGAGACTAGAATCTAATGCTCTTGGAGAGGCTAGAATACATAGAATACAAACTACACAACCTAAAATTTCAATTTGAAGTGTACTAATTATCTAATGTGAGGGCATATTAAAACTGTTTATCATTTTTTAAGTCTCAAAATTTATCATCCAATATAAATCTTGAATCTCTGAAACTGTCTTAACTTTTCTTTTTTTTTTTTTTTTTTGTCATAACTCATGCAGTTTTTTTGTGGGAGGGTATGGCATTGAGGCTCAAACTAAGAATCAGGCTAGCCAGGCTAGGGTTGAATTCCTAGCTTCTACCTGTTTTTAAATTTTGAGACAGTGACACACTATTACTCAGGCTAGTCTTCACTTCACAGTGCTCCCTGTTCCAACCTCTGAGTAGCTAGGATTATAAGACCTTAACACCAGCCTAGCTAACATAGTTATTTTAATCCATAAATTTTACATTCTGTAGCCAGTAGAACTTTTTTGGGGGAGCACCTGGAAATGGAATTCTTACTCCCCCTGCCCCCAGAAAAGAAAATTTAAAGTATGGGAGAGAGTTTGAGCCAAGCAGGGGTGAAAACTAGAAGTGCTCTCATGAATAAGTGAAAGACTGAAAGCACAAAGAGACAGTTGGCTGGTGCCTGGGGACTTTTGACTGTGATCATCCGAAGGGAGATTCATATGTTTGGAAAGTTAACCATTGTGGAAAGAGAAACTACACCCAGAGAATTAGATGATCTGTATGAAGGTTTCTGTACAGTGTTGAAGGTACTTCCTGGCTTTGCTGACTGTAATTCACGTGGCAGGACAGAGATTGAGTTAAAGATGTGCTAAATGTATCAGAGACAAGACTTCCTGTGATTTAAAATCCCGTCTCCCATTCTCTTTTCCCTAAGTCTTAAGAAAAGCAAAGTTCAAACCCCCTTTGAGAGGTGTTAATAGTGGATTTCAGAAGCAGGCAGGCAGTGCTTTAGCAACTGTCTAGTAAGGAAAACACCTTCTAAAAATGTTAAAAAGCATTGTCTCTCAGCAACCTTACTGAAAGCCACACACACACACAAAATGCTCATTTATCCATCTCCATTTCAGGTATGGCATATTGTCAAAATAGATCATTGCCCATTTTGTAAGCATCAAAAACGTTTTTAAATTTTAGTTGTTATTCAACAGCTAAATTGAGCATCACTTCCTGTTTTTAAGATGCTTAATTTTATGTCATCCACTTGCTGTAAAGTTGTTAGAAATTCGTTATGTATTAGAGAAATTGCTCTTCAATGTGTGATATGACTTTCAACTGATTTGACTTTCAGTTTGATTTATGTTAGCTTGTTGGTGGTGCTGGGGATAGAACCCAGAACTTTGGGCTTGCTGGGATATGTTCAACCACTGACCTTTTTTGTATTATAGTGGGCCTGGTGTTTTGGGTTGGTTTGCTTTGGTTTTGGTTTTTCAAGACAGCATTTCTCTGTGTAACAGCCCTAGCTGGCCTGGCTCACTCTGTAGACCAGGCTGGTCTTCTTGAACTCACAGAGATCTGCCTGCCTCTGCTGCCCAAGTGATGGGATTAGAGGTGTGCACCATCACCTCCTGCCTAGCTTGTTTTTTTTTTGCTAGTGTAATTTGTCATTATTTTCTCTTTCTAACTTATGAATTTAGAATTACAGAAATCCCTTCATACTTTTCCCACTTCAAGGTTGAAATATTCCAAAGATTTCTTTTAGTTCAAGATTTTAAAAACTGTATATAATCCTTGATCTATTAGTTTCTATCTTATTATAAGTGTGAGCTCTTGACTTTTTTTTGCCAAAAAAGTTTTTTTTCAACTTTGTTTCTGCTTCAAACCTTAATAACTTTTTTGGCATTTTATATTTATTTCAAAATCTTTCTAGCCATTCACCAATGCTATGCTTTAATTTTTAATTAATAATTAAGGTTCTGTAATTTTTGCTATGTGAAAGAAGTAATATCGCTTTGTTTTCTGTTTTCATATTATTTTTATTCTTGTACATTTTTCATTAGGGAATACTTCTAGTGTCACTAGGGAATACTTCAAAATTCATAAAGGATGTTTTCTTCTAATATGTCCAACTCAGGTTAATTTCTGTCATTAAATGAAATTATAGTATTCCTACAAAAATATACCAATATAAAGTATAGTATTTTAGTAGTTATTATTTAGTATTATCTCCAGAATATACCCATCAATCTCTTTTCTGTCATAGGAGAATGACTGATTGATTGACTTATTATTAACTCAGATGTTTGCATTTTTCAGTGTTCATTTATGCCTGAAGTACTCCTGATTCTTTTATAATTTGATTTCTTCTCAATTTATTGTTTGTTTGTTTTGAGATAACGTCTCACTATGTAGCCCTGTAGTCTAGAACTCTTTGCACCCAGGATGGTCTTGATCTCATAGAAATTTGCTTGCTTCTACCTCCCTAGTGCTGGGATTAAAGGTGTGGGCCATTGAAGCTGGCCAGCCTCTTCTCATTTTTATGGGATGAAAGATGTTCATTTTAAAACATCTTACTAAAATAAATATTGACTGAATTACTTTCTGATTAAGTTCCAAGTAAATAATGACTTGATACTCTTTAAAATATACATTTGTGTTTACATATGAATCTGTTTGTAATGCTTGTAATATTTTAGTAGCTCATGTATATATTTAATTTTTCTTTCAAGATCTCTAGTAAAAGTCTCAGCTTTAAGGTAGATTTTGCCCAACATCAAAAGCCACTTAGCAACACCCACTTGTATAAATATTCTGGATAAAATGCTCTCAATAAAGAAACAAAACTAAATTATATCATTGGAATATGAAAACTCAATAATGATGTATGTGACTTTTACAGAGAGCAATTGGATTGTTTGCTTTCTAGAGTATTCTTTCTCCTTCTCATAGGAACCATACTTTATTTTTGAGGTGCTTATAGTTTATAATTTATATAATTTGATTTAATTATAAAATCACTTGCCCAAAGTAATTTCCTTATGTGGAAATGCATGACCCTTGTTATTTAGGGCAATTTAGTGATAATTTTATTACTAATATTCTACCTAACGATCTTCTCTTTCTTTCTTCAGCCTGTATAGTAATCCAGGTGGGATGCCTCCTTACCCTTCTCAAGGTTTTCCATTTCTTCCTCCATATCCTCCACAAGAAGCTAATAGGAATATCACATCTTTGTCTGTAGCTGACACTGTTTCTTCTTCAACCACAAGTTATACCGCAGCCAAGCCAGTGGCTCCTTCATTTGGCATCCTTTCAAGTCTGCCATTACCTGTTCCCACGACAGAATCTTCAGCACCGGTTGGTATCTTCAGGAGTCTGTATTTTGTGCCTGTGAAATAGGTGTTCAGTCAGCTAGCATGTGTTATGTCCATTTACTGAGATAGGCATGAAACAAAAGATTAAATCATACTTTTCATCCCAAGTAAAAAAACTCAAAAAGGTAACCAATAAAGAATTGCAAATATAGAGCTTCTGTAGATAGTCTAGAGTTATGGGAGACAACTGAGGTCATTGCCCCCAGAAACCAAATAGAAATAGTAGGGAAATAATATCATTCCAGTTTTTTGCTTTATTCCCAGTTCTTCAGACTATGCACATAGTAGATGCTCTGTGAAAATGAGGCAGATAATGGATGGGTGAATTTGTGTTTGAGGCCAGATTTCTAAAGATGGTTATAAAATTTTGAGGATAACCAGAGGGTCCATAAAGCACTTGATGATTGGAAACATTGGCAGAGGCCTTGCACTATATGCCAGGTATCATGTTAGTAAAGTTGCCTATAATAGATCTCTCTAGCTGTTATGTAGGATATACTGAACAAGGCACACCATGTGATTATATAGGAGAAGCAGGTGTCAAGTCAAAGAGGGTCTGTTGGAGTATGCTGAAGGTTTACAGCATTTTATTGGCTTTAAAATTGTATGTTCATAAGTGAAACTGGTGTCTGTTGTCATGTAAGATATGATAGAAAAAAGAGTCCAATATGTGCATACAGTATATCTGTAGATTTGGAGGCTGGTATAATGGTCAGGTATTAAAGGCCTGTGCAATCACAAGAAAGTGAGTTCAGATCCTTAGTACCTACCGTAAAAAATCCAGGCGTAGTAATCCATTCTTGTAATCCCAATACTGGGGAATTAGACACAAGATTTCCTGGGCTTTTTTAGTCATACAGAGTAGCCAAATAATGAGTTCCTGGTTGAGTGAGAAAACCCTGTTGTCAACCTCCCCCCGCCAACTGATTGAGAAAGATACCCAGTGTTGATCTCTGGCCTCAACACACCAATACCTGTACTCACATATATACACACAAAACACAAATGCATAAATATGTGTATGCATATACATTATAATCAACATTACTGATTTTACAGTTTAGAATTATTAAAAAAAATAGACCTGAACAGATTTTGTTTTCCAAAATTTTTCATTATTGTGTTAATAATGATTATGAACACACTATTGGCTATTTGGTTTTTTGAGACAGGGTCTTACTTATAGGTAGCTCTTTCTTTCCTGGAACTCACTGTGTAGGCCAGGCTAGCCTTGATAATGAGATCTTCCTGTCTCTGCCTCCTGAGTGCTAGTATTAAAGACATGTGCCACCATACCTGGCATCAAACTATAATTAATATTTAAAATATTTTAAGGAAAAATTGGGATATTCTAATACATAAACATCATAAACACTCAAATTGGTACTATGTTCTTCATCTACCCTATTATTTAACTTAAATATGTAACTACTCGGAGTACTAGCAATTTACTAATTTATGCTTGATGTTTTTTCTTGAAAGAAGTATATTCATTTACATCTATGAAATCCACAGATGATTCTTTATACCTGTTATAGATGCTCTCAAGAGATTTATTTTATAATCATACACTTCCACACAGGCTAATACTAAGGCCCATATCCAGTCCCCATCAGAAAAGGTATATTCATGTATAGCAGTGCATTGATAATGGAGGCACATGTGTGGAACTCGGCCCTCAGGAAAAAAAGGCCAGGAGGCAGAGTTCCTGTTCAGACTGAGCTAGTTAGTGAGTTCAAGGTCAGGCTGAGCTACACAGTAATACCCTGTTTGAATAAACGAAATAAAACAAGTAAAAGGCCATTGAGAAATAGACTGAGCTAAAGGAAATATATGTACATGTGAAGTGCAAAGATGGAAGTTGTGATAGTGAAAGCACAATAGATGCAGTACTTTAAAGTTTATATCAGATAAATGGGACCAATCAAAAATATAGCTGAGGTTTAATATTCTTCAAAACTCTTCTTTAGATTAACCAAAATGGTTTTGGTTATAAGATGCCGGATATCCCTGATGCATTTCCAGAACTTTCAGAACTAAGGTAAAAAACTTGAAGAGTAAAGATAGTCTTGTCTATTTTATTTATAGTTTCATATCAAATTAAGTAAAATGATTTAAACTTTTTTCACTGTTCCTTCACTGTGGTTGTCTTAGTGGGTGAATGGTGTAAATCACCTTTCGTATGATAAATTATAACATGACTCGTCTATATCCAGGGATTGCTCTAGATGCCAAGAATGATGGAATGATTACCAGGGCAACAGAAGTTCTCTTCCCTCACGTAGCTCGCAGTCTTTGAGAATTATTTGTGAATATATTAGATTTTGATAATTGCAAAATAGATCTTTCATTATTTCTTTAGTAGATTAATGTTAATATTGTATATAGATGAGTAGATTAAAGTTAACATAATATATTGGCAAACTAGTTTTAGATTCATATTTTTATTCAAATTTATAGCAGATAAGATGGCAGGATTCAAGTTTAAGGTACTATTTTTCGTATAATGTAAGATGTGCCACAAGTAAAGCATTTGATACTCCCTCTGTTTAGTGGAATATCCCATGTAACACATTAAGGATTTATATTATCCATGAGGCTATTATTAAGACCATTGAATGCAATTAAGAAGTCTTTGTAATTTTATGTCTACAGAATATATTCTACTAGGAGTGTACAGATTAAAGCCTGTGCGCAAAACTGTAATTTTAAAAAAGAAAGTTTGACATTATTTGATCCGGTATTTTAATTCATGGGTAAACATCAGACATAATTTTCAAGAATGCAAGTAAAATATTATACATATTTTACAGCTTCAATATGCTATATAATGCTCAACTGCCAAGAAATAAGACTTACCTATTTTATAAATACTATCTTTCTTTCCTCCTTTTTAAAAGTTGATCTACTATAAAAATTTGTGAAACATCAGCACTACAGAAAGAGAAATAAAATAGTGTGATCAGCCTCCATATTTTAAATCCTCCCCATGATTCTCACTCTCTTGTTCCTCATGTTCCTCTATCCAACTATGTGGATAACTGTGGATACGCATCAGGCTTGCTCTGTATGACTTCTTCAGTTTCTTTCTTTTTTTTTAGTGCTGCAGTGGGCTGGGCCATTCCACGTCAATCACTAATTTAAAAAAATGCCCTACAGGTTTACATGCAGAGTAAGTTTACATAGGCATTTTCCCAATTGAGGTTTTCTCCTCTCAGATAACTCTAGCTTGTGTCACATAAAACTAGCCATCACACAGGTCACGTTGAAAAATTGAACATTTATCATCAGGGAGGAAAAGTAGATGATTGATACTAACAGTTTGCTTTTTCTCTTGTGTCTGTAGTGTCTCACAGCTCACAGACATGAATGAACAGGAGGATGTGTTACTAGAACAGTTCCTGACATTGCCTCAACTAAAGCAAATTATTTCTGACAAGGAAGACCTAGTAAAAAGTATCGAGGAATTAGCAAGTATGTTTCCCTTTGCTTAAATTCATAAGACCTGAGAAAAATGTGATCTATGCTGGGAAATAAGCCAGAGATTTATTTATCTTACAGGAAAAAATCTCCTTTTGGAGCATAGCTTGGAAACCAAAAGGCAAACCATTTTAGATAAGGTGAGGAGTACTGGTTGGTTACTTTTAAGATATTTCTTTTTACAGTTCAAAAATTAAATTAAACAGAATTTTATGTTTTCTTTCAGTATGAATTACTTATCCAAATGAAATCTACCTTTGAAAAGAAGATGCAAAGACAACATGAACTCAGTGAGGTATGACTGACTGGTTCTTTCTCGTCCTCATGGGAGCTGCTAATCTGCAGTTCCTTGGTTACTGCCCTTGCTTTCACTTCGTCAGAAAGCATTTACTACCCACCTGAGCCAGTGATGCAGTAGTTTATAGGAAGATGAAAAATAGTTGTATGGAGCAGGTTGTAGTTTAGAAATGTATTTGTCTATGTGAGTAATAACTGGAAAAACTTTAGGATTCAACAAGTTATGTAATTGTTTATTGGTTTAGTTTCCAATTAAAAATAGTCTTGATCGGGGCTGGAGAGATGGCTCACTGGTTAAGAGCGTTGACTGCTCTTCCAAAGGTCCTGAGTTCAATTCCCAGCAACCACATGGTGGCTCACAGCCATCTGTAATGAGATCTGGTGCCCTCTTCTGGCTCGCAGACATACGAACAGACAGGATATTGTATACATAATAAATAAATAAATATTTAAAAAAGGGGGGAAATGTGATATTTAAAAAAAAAAAGTCTTGATCCTTTATACCAGACTTCTTAAAGATCATACTATACAGAGTATAAAAAGATACTATGCATTTAGTTTCAGTAGAAAGTATAATAACCAGTTAATCCCTAGATATTTTTAGCAAAGATTTTTATGTGAAAAGTCTAGTTCTCCAATTGTAATAGGAAGCAAAAGCATAGAGCAGAAAATGTTCACATTTAAATACGTAAATTTAAAATGTTTATGTAGTAATAATAAAATCAAAAGTGAAGTTTTTTGGTTTTGTTTTTTAAAGAACACATGTATAATATGGATAACAGCAATATTGCCAGTGGGTAATAATGAACAAATGAGAAAATAGGAAACCCAGCCAAGGAAAACCAAATGTCCTATGAAGAGTTGTGCTATACTCAGTGGGATTCTGTGCACCCCACATCAGCACAGTTCAGCTTTGACATTTATGTAAGATTTGTTCCAACGTTCCAAGTGATTCCCCCCCCCCACACACACACACAAGGTTTCTCTGTGTATCCTTGTCTGTCATGGAGCTTGCTCTATAGTCCAGGCAGGCCTCGAATTTAGAGATTCCTTCTCAAATGCTGAGATTAGAGTCATGTATCTATCTCCACAGCCCAGTTACTCTCAACAATTTTTAAGTAAACAATACATTGTATATTTTTTCCCTTTTATTTTTTTAAAAAAGAGAACAAACTTTTTCTCATTATTACATACCAATCCAAGTTCCCACTCCCTCCCCTCCTCCCATTTCCTCCACTTAACCCCCAACCCCCATCTGCTCCACAGAGAGGGTAAGGCACATTGCTTTGGGGAAGGTTCAAGGCCCTCCCTACTGTGTCTGGCTGAGCAAGGTATCCACCCAAAAAGAATAGATTCCCAAAAAGCCAGGACGTGCAGGAGGAATAAATCCTGGTGCCACTGCCAGTGGCCCCTCAGTCTGCCCCACCCATGCAACTGTCAACCACATTCAGAGGGACTAGTTTGGACCTATGCTTGTTCCTTTCCTGTCCAACTGGAGTTGGTGTGCTCCCATAGCTCAGACTGTTTAAGTGGGTGTACCCATCATGATTTTAACCTCTTTGCTCATATATCATTCCTCCCACTCTTCAGCTGGACTTTGGGAGGTCAGTCCAGTGCTCCAATGCGGGTCTCTGCCTCTGTTTCCATCAGTTGCCTGATAAAGTTTCTAGGGTGATAGTTAAGATATTCATCAGTCTGATTACAGGGCAAGACCAGTTCGGTCACCCTCTCCTTTATTGCTTAGGGTCTTAGCTGGGGTCATCCTTGTGAATTCCTGGGAAATTCTCTAGTGCCAGATTTCTTGCTGGTTCCCTAATGGCTCCCTCAATCAAGATATCTCTTTCTTTGCTCTCATCTCTGTTCTTCTATCTCAACTACCCCATTCCCTCAAGTTCTCCTCCCCCCTCCCCTTCTCCTCTCCTCTTCCCCTTCTATCCTCTCACCCCCATCCTCCCAATTTTGTCAGGCGATTTTTATCTATTTCAACTTTCCAGGTGGATCTATATATGTTTTTCTTAGGGTTTACCTTGTTATTTACCTTGTTACTAGGATCATGAACTATAGGATCAATATTCTTTGTTTATAGATAGTATCCACTTATGAGTGAGTACATACCAATTCATCTTTTTGGGTCTGGGTTGCCTTACTCAGGATGGTGTTTTCTAGGCCCATCCATTTGCATTCAAGTTTCAAGATGTCTTTTTTTTTTTTAATCACTTAGTAGTACTCTAATGTGTAAATGTGCCACATTTTCTTTATTCATTCTTCCATTGAGGGGCATCTAGGTTGTTTCCAGGTTCTGGCTATTACAAATAATGCTGCTGTGAACATAGTTGAACAAATGCTTTTGTAGTATTATTGGGCATCTCTTGGGTATGTTCCCAAGAGTGAGATTGCTGGATCCTGAGGTAGGTT
Source organism: Ondatra zibethicus (assembly GCA_004026605.1). Taxonomy (NCBI): domain Eukaryota; kingdom Metazoa; phylum Chordata; class Mammalia; order Rodentia; family Cricetidae; genus Ondatra; species Ondatra zibethicus. The sequence goes on from PVIU01005810.1 coordinate 55,065, forward strand.
GATTCCCAGTTTTCTGAGAAATTGCCGTACTAATTTCCAAAGTGATTGTACAAGTTTGCATTCCCACCAGCAATGTAGGAGTGTTCCCCTTACTCCACATCCTCTCCAGCATAAGCTATCATTGTTGTTTTTGATCTTAGCCATTCTGACTGATATAAGGCGGTATCTCAGAGTTCTTTTGATTTGCATTGTCCTGATGGCTACAGATGTTGAACATTAAGTATCTTTTGACCATTTGAGATTCTTCTGTTGAGAATTCTCTGTTTAGTTCTGTACCCCAGTTTTTAATTGCGTTATTTAGAATTTTGATGTCTAATTCTTGAGTTCTTTATAAATTTTGGAGATCAGTTTTTTGTCTGATGTGGGGTTGGTGAAGATCTTTTCCCATTCAGTAGTCTTATTGACTGTATCCTTTACTTTACAGAAGCTTCTCAGTTTTAGTAGGTCCCATTTATTTATTGTTGCTCTCATTGTCTGTGCTCCTGGGTACTGGGGTTATATTTAGGAAGTGGTCTCTTGTGCCCATACATTGAAGGCTACTTCCCACTTTCTCTTCTGTCAGGTTCAGTGTGGTTGGATTTATATTGAGGCCTTTAATCCATTTGGACTTGAGTTTTGTGCATGAGATTAGATATGAATCTATTTTCATTCTTCTACATGTTGACATCCAGTTACACCAGCACCATTTGTTGAAGGTGCTTTCTTTTTTCCATTATATAATTTTAGCTTCTTGGTCAAAAATCAGGTGTTTATAGGTGTGTGGATTAATATCTGGGTCTTTGATTTGATTCCATTGGTCATCCCGTCTGTTTTTATGTCAATACCAAGCTGTTTTCATTACTGTAGCCGACTTGATCATGGTGGATGATTTTTTAAATATGTTCTTGGATTCAGTTTGCCTGTATTTTTTGCATCTATGTTCATGAGTAAGATTGGTCTGTAATTTTCTTTCTTGGTTGAGTCTTTGTGTGGTATCAGGGTAACTGTAGCCTCATAAAAAGAGTGTGGCAATGTTCCTTCTGTTTCCATTATGTGGAATACTTTGAGGAGTATAAGTATTAGCTCTTCTTAGAGGTTTCGGTAGAATTCTGCACTAAAATCATCCGGCCCTGGGCTTTTTTTTTTTTGGTTGGGAGGTTTTTGATGACAGCTTCTATTTTCTTGCAGTTTCTAGGTCTAATTAAATTGTTCATCTGGTCTTGATTTAATTTTGGTATATGGTATCCATCCAGAAAATTGCCCATTTCTTTTACATTTTCAAATTTTGTGGAGTACAGTTTTTTGTAGTATGACGTAATGATTCTCTGGATTTCCTCAGTGTCTGTTGTTATGTCCCCCTTTTCATTTCTGATTTTGTTAATTTGGAACCAGCTCTTTCTTTCATTGATTCTTTTGATTGTTGTCTTTGTTACTGTTTTATTGATTTCAGCCTACAATTTGATTATTTCCTGTCTTCTCCTCTTGGGTGAGTCTTCTTTTTGTTCTAGAGCTTTGGGGTGTGCTGTTAAGTCACTAGTGTGAGCTTTCTCCACTTTCTCAATGTAGACACTTAGTGCTATGAACTTTCCTCTTAGCACTGCTTTCATAAAGTCCCATAGGTTTGGGTACGTTGTGCCTTCATTTTCGGTGAATTCTAGGAATTCTAATTTCTTTCTTCCCTGACCCAGGGGTGATTCAGTAGTTCATTGTTCAATTTTCATGAGTTTGTAGGCTTTCTGCAAGTAGTGATGTTAAATTTTAACTTTAAACCATGGTGATCAGATAATATACAGGGGTTACTCCAATTGTTTTTATATCTGTGGAGGTTTGCATTGTGTCCTTTATTATATGCTTATGTTAATAGTGTTACCATGCTGCACAGTAGATCTCTTGACCGTAGTTATTCTAACTGAAATATGTTGGCTTTTTCGTTTGTTTTATTTTGTTTTCGAAACAGAGTTTCTCTGTGTATTGCTGACTGTCCTGGAACTCACTCTGTAAACCAGAGTGGCCTTGAATTCAGAGATTGGCTTCCCTCTGCCTCCTGAGTGCTGGGATAATGGTGTTCACCATCACCTCCTGGCTTGAGTTTATTCTTGAAATACTTAAAAATATAAAACAAAGAAACACTTCACTTCTTGAGTTTCTGGAAATATGCACAGTCAAGATTTCTAGTGATGATGAATTCTCTGAAGCTCACCTAAAGTGCTAAAATCAAATCAGTAGACTTTTGATGTCTCCATATTATGCAGTATGTGCTCCAATGCCTGGCACATTGTTGCTAACAAAGATTTAATGAATAAGTAATGGAAATATATCAGACTGTATTAAATTCTAGTTTTTTCTCAAAACGTATGTTGCATGATACCATGTGGGCAATAAAAAAGTTGTTTGTTGTACATCCCTATAACAGTACCTCAGTAATGTACACCCCAAATACTCTAGGATGGCTAGTAAAATTAGTTTCAATTTCTTCATTTAGGTCTATAATCAGAGTAAATTTTTCTACTATTTCATTTTTTTCTTTGGAGAACTCTGTTCAGGTCCCAGGACAGTTTATTGAATGGGTTGCTTGTTTTTGTCTCTTTTTGTTTTGTTTTTAAATTATTTATGTGAGAAGTACAGCTGGCAGAGATTTATTTCCCATTCTGTGGGCTTTCTCTTTATCCAGTTGATTGTCTCTTTAGCTGCACAGAAGCTTTTTAATTTTATGACGTCCCACTTGTCATTGTTGGCTGTAATTCTTGGCCAAATAGAGTCCTCTTCAGAAAGTCCTCTCCTCCACCTACTACCGTGTAGGATTCTGCCTGTTTTCTTACAGCAGTTTCAGTGTTTCAGCTTTCATGTTTAGGTCTTGATTTATTTAGGCTTAGTTTTAATGCAAGGCGATAGCTGTGTGTCTAATTTTATTCTTTTGCTTGTGAGCATCCAGTTTTCCCTACACCATTTGTTGAAGATGGTCTCCTTCCTTTCTCCAGCATATATTTTTGGCAGCCTTGTTAGACATACACATTTGGATCTTTGATTTTGTTCCATTGGTCATATGTCTGCTTTTGTGCCAGTATCGTATTTGTTTTTATTACTGTGGCTCTGTAATGTACCTTAAGATCTGAAATTGCAAATCCCTTCAGCATTGTTCCTTTTGCTCAGGATTGTTTTTTACTACCCTAGGTCTTTTGTGGTTCTATATGAAATTTAAGGTAAGTTTTTCTCTTCCTGTGAAGAATAAATAGGGATTTTTATTGGGATTGCATTGCATCTGTAAATAGCTTTTGGTAAAATGGTCATTTTCATAATTCTACCAGTCCATGAACATGGAATGTATTTCCATTTTCTAGTGTCTGTCTCTTTTCTCGGAAGTTTAAATGTTTTCATTGGTTAGTTTTTTTCCCCCTGGATATTTTATTTTATTTATTTATTTGAGGCTACTATGAATTGTAGTGTGACTATGATCTCTTTTTATGTTTGTTGGTGGTGTATAGAAAAGCTACTTAGATTCTGTATCCTGCCATGTTTCTGAATTTATTGTTTCTAGGAGTTTTTTGATAGAATTTTTGTTATCTCTGAAGTATAATATCATGTTATCTGCAAATAGAGATAATTTGACTTCTTTCAATATTTGTACCCCTTTAATTTCTTCTCTTGTCTTATGACATGTCTGTCTCTGTCGTTCATGAATTCAGTGAGGTTGTTTGAGGCTTTTCTCTGTTGGAGTGATACTGTTTCCATACTGTGTTTATTGTGTTGAGGTATTCTTCTAGCCCTACATCCTTTGGGACTTTTATTTTATAATAATATGCCTTCAAAGGTATATTAGAGTGTTCCTTCTGTTTCAAATCTTTGAATAAAAAAGGATTGACTGCAGATTTTTGAATGTCTAGAATTCTGTTGTGAACCCATCTGGCCCTGGACTTTTAGCTGGTAGGGTTTTTTTTTTTTTTTTAACTTTTTTTTTGGTAGACTTCTTGGTTTAATTTTGCTGGTTTGTTCGAATCTTGAAAATCATGCATTTCTTTTAGGTTTTCCAGCTTAACAGAGTAAAGTTTTTTTAAAGTATTCTCTTACAATATTTTGACTTTCTTTGGTGTCTTTTGTAATGTTTCCATTTTTATTGATGATTCTGTCAATCTGAGTCCTCTTTGTTGTGTAGTGGGCCAAGGTCTGTCAGTCTTATCTTTTAAAGAATTAGCTCTTTGATTTGTTGATTTTTGCTTTGTTTTGTTTTCATTTCATTGATTTATGCTCTGATTGTTAAGTATTTCTTGCTACTAACTAGGTTTGAATTTGGTTTGTTCTTGTTTTTACAAATTTTTGAGTTATATCAAGTCATTTATTTATACTCCTGATAGTTTAGTATAAGCTTTTAGAGCTATAAATCTCCCTCTGTTGCTGAGTAGAATCTGTATTCTTTGGTGATAGGGTGATATATAGTCTGTAGCCATCTGTTAAGTCCCATTTGCTGTATGATATCAATTAAATCTTACGTTTTTGTGTTTATTATTTTTTTGTCCAAATGGCCTGTCTGTTTGAAGAAAGTGGAGTATTGAATCCAAGTATTAATAATAGATTAGTTTCAATTTGTGTCTCTAAATCCAGGAGTACAATTTTGATGAAGTTATGTACACCACAGTTTGGTGCACATGTTTAGTATACCAATGTTGTCTTAGTCAACTGTTCTCTTGAGTAGAATGAAGTGTCCCTCCTTATCTCTTGTGATTAGTTTTAGTATTTTGTCATATGTTAGGATACAGATGCCTGCTTGCTCTATTTACCTGGCATGGTTTTATTTATCCTTTTACTCTAAGAATGTGCCTCTCTGAAGTCAAGATGTGTTTCTTGAAGACAACAGGTAAATGGATTTTATTTCCTGATCTACTCAATCAGCCTGAGGATGGCACTGCCTAAAATGGGCTGGGTCCTCCCCCATCATTACTAACTAAGAAAATGCTCCATAGGCTTGCCTATAGCCTGATCATATGGAGGCTCCTCCTCTCAGATGACTCTAGCTTGTGTTAAGCTGACATAAAACTAGCCAGCATGGGTCCTAATATTCTCTTTTGCTTGATGTGTTCTATTTCTAAGATGTTCCTTTGAATTTTCTAGTCATTGAACATTTTAATTCTATTTTGATTTCAGCTTTAGTCTTCTTTAATGTTTCTATCTCCTGATTGAATTCTTTTCTCAAGTGTTGGATTGTCTTTGTCATTTCTGCCAGCCATATATTTGTGTTTTCTTGTGCATCACTTTGTTCATTCTCTTTGTTTGTTCTTTCTCTTTAAGTTCGTTGAGCTGTTTCTTTGTGTCTTCTGTAAGTTCCTTTGATTTCTTTTACATTTTGTGTTCTGGGATTCATCTAGGTAATTCTCATTGGCAGTCATTTCTACAGAACTGGTAGTTTTGGAAAGAAGATACTGACTTGATCTTTCATATTGCTTGTATGTTTGTGATGAGATCTGACCATTTGGCCTTCTTTTGTGATAGTTTTAAGTCTGATATAATAAGAGTATGTTAGGGCAGAGGGGATGCAAGTTTGGGGTTTGGCTTAGAGGTTGGAAATGGCTTAGGAGGAATGAAGTCAGGTGGACAAATGGCACTGGACTGATATACAGGATGTGTCTCTTTGTCCATGTCTAAAGTGTGGGAGTAGATTTAGCTGGACATGATGTGGAAGGGCTCTGTTGGTTTGAGGGTAGGAATGGTCAGTCTTGCTGAAAGTCTAGAGATTGGCTTGGGCATGGATAGGGCTGGACAGAATATGTCTGGGCACTGGATGTGGGTCCTAGGCTAGACCTAGTAAGTTGGCAAGTATGTGTGTATGTGTTTGGGGGAGTTCATACAGACTCACCAGGCTAGACCCTGGAAAAGAATGTGGGGGATCCAGCAGGTTGGAGGTAGAATGTGGGTTGGTAGCAGGTCACTTGGGGTAGGGGAGGGTGCTCTTGTTTTAACAATGGGGTGTTCGCATTAGTCCAGGTCATTGGAAGTGGGACCTTGTCTTGATCTGGCTTATGGGGACGTATGTGTCAGTGTTTATGGTAGGGAGATCTCTTGGCTGTTCAGTCTTGTAAGATATCATATGAATGTTAGGATACTTTTTTTTTTTCCAATGAAAGACTCTTGAAATATATGAAATTGCATTGATTTTGCAGATCTTTGGGGTTAGCATTGTCATCATAACAGTATTAAATTTGTTTTCAGTGTTTTCTTTTTCAGCAATGTTGTCAGTGTGCACTTAATCTGCTTCTATGATCATATTAAATCCCTTCAATTTTGTCACATTTGGTTCTTTAGAAATGAATTACTGTCTAGCTCACTAGGACAGACAAGAACAGGAATACAAGGAAATGGAGTCACTGGGTGATCTGAGTAGGTATTCTCACAGTGATTTAATCCCCAAATTTCCAGAGAATAATGATTTATCAGTTTCTCATTTAATAGTTTACAGCTCGTGATTTGGTTTCTTTTGTGTTTGGTATCTGTACTTGCTAATTTTATGTCAGCTTGACACAAGCTATAGTTATCAGAGAGGAGGGTGCCCCAGTTAAGAAAATGCATCCATAAGACTGGGCTCTACTCGAACCTATAGTACATTTTCTTAATTAATGGTTGATGGGAGAGGGCCCAGCCCAATGTGGGTGCTGGTTTCAATGGGCTGGTGGTCCTGGGTGCTGTAAGAAAATAGGCTGAGCAAGCAATGAGAAACAAGCCAGTAAGCAGTATTCCTTCATGGCCTCTGCATCAGTTCTTGCCTCAAGGTTTCTAACCTCCCATCCTGTTTGAGTTCTGTCCTAAATTCCTCCAGTGATGAATAGTAATGTGGAAGTGTAAGCTAAATAAACATTTTCCTCCCCAATTCCTTTTTTTTTTTTTGTCATGGTGTTCCATCACAGCTATAGAAACTCCAAGGTGCAAGTAGTCAATGTGAAGATTGCTTTCCATAGCTCTGCCTCATTTTCCTTCTCTGTAATTGATATGAGAATTATAGACTAATGCAATGCTTGGTTTTTTGTTTGTTCACAGAGTTGTAGTGCAAGTGCCCTCCAGGCAAGATTGAAAGTAGCTGCACATGAAGCTGAGGAAGAGTCAGATAACATTGCTGAGGAGTTCTTGGAGGGAAAAACTGAAATAGATGATTTTCTCAGTAGCTTCAAGGAAAAGAGAACAGTATGTAATACTCTTCAATTGAGAATGAGTGACAACATAATATCAAATTTAAGTATGTTCATAAGTAAAAAATCATTAGCGCAAACCAAGCTGGGGTTTTGAGTACTGCGCGGACTCTGAAAAACCTCTTTGGGGAAGGATAGCAGCACCCTACTGTCATTTTAACCCTGTTAGTTCTGCCTACACAACCAGGTGATCTAATGATAGTTTTGTTGCAGAAGTGATAGTATCTGTATCATTGGGTCGGAGCTGGAAAATCAGCTTAGTTTAATTTTAATAGCTATAATATTCTCCTGAAAAACCACCTTTCTTATAAGTTGCTTAATTACAAAATAACTTATAGAGATTAAAAATACAATAAATAATAAAAAATAGAACAGCTTCTATTCTGGTGTTCTCTTGTATTCAAGGAAAAAAATCTGCTTAACAATTTCATACTGGTTAATATAGGCCTAAATATTTACCCAATCTCTGAAGTCATACTTGTTATTTGGTAAGTTTTATGAAATGTTTGTGTGGGGGTGTGTGTTTGTGTGAGGATATATTTGCGTGGGGATATATTTGTGTGGGAACCCTTTAAAGCAGACATGGCAAAGTTTACTCAGTTGTCTCTATTTTTCATGAGAGACAATTGAAATTCAGAGATGGTTAGTAACTTACCTGTGTTTATAATTTTAGCAAGAAATTGTTTCTGACCCATTATATTCTATATAGCTACACTGAAGTTTATGTTTGTTAGTCTTCCATGATTAACAAGAGTATGCTTTACTTCTATGTTTTTAAAAGCACAGGCATTTGAATTAGATCAGGGAAGTTTGTAGTCAAAGATTGTTTTCAAATGGAGCTCAGTGTTTTTCTGAGGAATTATTAGCTACCTTAAATGTTAAAAACTTAAAAAGAATGTTAGCTAATTGAAATATTCTTACTTGGAATTCTGTCATAATGTAGGAAGTAGTTGGAAAACTGACTGGTATTTTAAATAATTTGTCTTCCAGATTTGCCACTGTAGAAGAGCTAAAGAAGAGAAGCTTCACCAGGTGATTGCAATGCACAGCCAATTTCATGCTCCTCTATAGGTAAATCGCATTCCAGCTAGTATCTCAAGGCTATTACCAAGTATTCTTTAATTGAATAGTTCTTAACAGAGCCTGTCCACAGTGTCATTATAGTTGCTATATGTAACACAATGCTGATAATTATATATTAAATACACAGTTGTATAAGTAGGCCTAAGCCAGTAGAAACCTTTTAGTGTTTTCTCAGTGTGAGGGTGTCCTTAAGGAAAATTTGCATTCTCCCGAGGTTAGCTTACCTGTAGGGTTCTTCCTCCTCCTGCCAAGATATCTTCTCGCCTTCCAGCACTTTCGTTTCTCCTCTACTTGTTTTAGGAATGTTTTGCTTACAGAAAAATATCTTGCCCTGTATTAGTTCTATTGGTGTGATAAAATACCGTGACCAAGACAAATTTAAATGGAAGTTTATTTGTGTTTATGGTTCCTGAGGGAGAGTCCACAATGATGAGGGAGGCATGGCATCAGGCAGCTGGAGCAGGACCCTAAGAGGCCATATCTTCAGCCACAAACACAAAGCAGAGAGCAAGATTTTTAGTACAGGGAGACTACAAATTCTCAAAGCCCACCCACAGTGATATACTAGCAGGGCTGCACCACCTCCCAAAACAGCAGATTCTAACCACCACATACTCCATCTAGCAACCTTAATACAAGCTTCTTGTTGAAGGAAATTACAAAGTTACCAGAGAGCCAAAATGAAAAAGGTAACAGCCCAGTTACTGAGTGGAAACACTGGAAGCTACTCAGAAACCAAAACAGCTCTTTTTCCCAGGCTGGCAGTTTCTCATTTCTGAGTCTGATTTTTGTGTGTGGATTACTGGGTCAGACCCATTGCTTCCCATGTATTCAACAAGCTACAACTGACCTACATCAGCAGCCCTCTTTTCTTAGTAACCCAGCAACCATTACTGCTCACAGCTGTAGTAAGAGGCGCGCAGGCTCCCGGCGCCTGGTTCCCGGCGCAGGGCCCCTTGTTCTGTCCCGCCCGGCTCCCAGTGCGTACTCAAAATAATTACACGGAAACTGTATTCATTGAAATACTGCCTGGCCCATTAGCTCTAGCCTCTTATTATTAAGGGAAAATGGTGTAGGAGGGTCCTTTTGTATTTGGGTTGCTTTTATTGGTTAATAAAGAAACTGCCTTGGCCTTTTGATAGGGCAGGACTTAGACAGGGAACGAGAACAGGATACTGGGAAGGGGACAGAGTTAGAGAGAGCCGCCGCCATGACGCTCCCAGGTCACACATGCTACATCTTTCCCGGTAAGCCACGACTCGTGGTGACACACAGATTATTAGAAATGGGTTAAACAAATATGTGAGAGTTAGCCAATAAGAGGCTAGAGCTAATGGGCCAGGCAGTATTTCAATGAATACAGTTTCCGTGTAATTATTTCGAGTACGCACTGGGAGTCGGGAGGGACAGAACAAGGGGCCCTGCGCCCGGGAACCAGGTGCCTCTTACTACACACAGCAGCTGGTTAGAGTACCGAGAGTCTCGAGTTGGAGTACAAATCCCTAGGAGATGCATTCTCTCCCCTAATCACATGGCTAGATGGGGACCATGTGGTTCTGCACCCAGCCATCTGGGCTAAAGGAGTAGATTTTATGGAGGCACATGGGGGATTATTTGAAAAGAGAAAAAGGTGGTAGGCATTTCTCAGTTTAGTTCAAATTGTATTGATTACTACCAACTCTGAATTGTTTTGATCTAATTTCTAAATTGAGCTCATTTTTATACTTTTTGTGTTTACCCACGCTCAAGAAGTAGAAATAAATTATTATTATATAGCACCATACTAAATATTTTCCTTACCCAGTTCCCTCCCAGTCAGGTTACAGTGAATCTAAACCAGAAGACAGTATAAAGGAATGAGAGTTTATCATCTTAAATTAAATCTTAAATTTAAAATTTTTTTCATTCCAGATTTTCCTGAAAACATGAACCAAGAAAGAAATGGGACACAAAACTAAGCACATTGTTTGATATTTATGACTTAAGAATTGGCATTTCATGACCATGGCTGAAATCCAGATGCTCTCTATAGATTGTATACATGGCTGAGACTGATTTTGTATGGATTAGAATGACTGCTATATTTGTTTTGAGAAATATTTCTGCACTATTTGCACTAAAAATGTTTATTGTTGACAAATCCTGTATTTAAGTTCCTCTGCTATTCCTAATTAAACGTCTGTGCATGTGATTCTAGCTAGTTTTATATTTTATAAAACTGATCAACATTTGTAGTTTTACCTTGGAGTTCCTCATTTCTTTATCAAGAATGGTTATTACTTAGAATCTCTTCTTGTCAGCCATGGAAAAGACACCCCACCCCTGACACATGCACACACACAAACACGTATGTTCTTTCTTAGATAAAACTGTCCAGTGCACCCTGCAGTACCTGCAGTAAAGGAGAGTGGAGAAGCTGCTCTGTTTCATTTCCACACTAAGATGCATTGGGAGCAGTGGAGGTCAATGCACTTGGTTTTGTTCTGGAACAGGCTTTCCTGCATAGCCCAGGCTAACCTCCAACTTGTGATCTTCTTACCTGTTTTACTTAAAAAACCAGTCCAATACAGACTTTCATACTAATTAAAGAAATAAACTGTCTATGGGATTTTAGTTAAAGATATTTTTTATATTTCAAATGTTAAAAACATCCTTTTGTTAAAAGGTGGTAAATCTAGACATTAAAAAGTCTGAAATTTTAATACTTATTGTAATTTAATCTTTTCCTAAAATTAATTTTTTCTAAGAAAAAGGCTTTGTAATAAGTAATATTCAGTCTTAATTTTTAATGAATTTAATTTTCTAATTTGTATTTGTATTCAGCAATTTGTGTCTATATTGTGTCACAGAATGAACCTATTAAAGTACATAAAGGTAAAAATGAATAAGTATATACGTGAGGTTTAGTAAGGTAGTATCTAAATCACTAAATACCCTAACATTTATTTGCTCAATTGTCATTCCAAAGCCTGCATACATTACAATTTGTCTTGTTTACATTCTTCTTATTCTACATGGCTTTTGTAATATAATTTTAGAAAATATACAAATATTTTCTACCGAAAAATATTTCATGTTTGTCAAAGACATTCACATGGACTGTAGAGATCCAAGGCTAGCTATACACTGTTATAATACCTATCTTCCTGGCACTGTTGCTAAGGGCATGCTATTTAATTCTCAGAATGGCCAGATGAAGGGTAAACTTGCTATATCCTGATAAGGATATGTAGGTGAGATATTGATGTAGTAGTATTTCAACTTGGGGGCATTCAGAGACGTCTCCTTACTGCACTGGTGCTGGAGTTTAACATTCCCAGCGGTCACTGTAGTTGGTAGGGAATTTATCAGTCGCAGTCTGCTTGCTTTCGTAAACTGGGCCTGCATATCCTAGAACAAAAGACAGCAGAGTAGGCCTTCAAGAACACTGACTGATTCAGCTACTAAACACCGCCAGCATTGTAAAACGGCTACCCAGAGATAACCCAAGTATGATCGCTGATGTCTCGGTGCTTCTCTCCGTGCTACCACACACACACACACACACACACACACACACACGCGCGCGCGCGCGCGCGCGCGCGCGCGCATACGCATTTTCACGTTTATCCATGTTTCCTTGTGTTTGTCAGTTAAGGAAGAATAATTTATCCATAATTCAGAGACCTTTAGAATCCAAATATTAAACAGACCTCTGACCAGTTACTTGCATTTAACAAGTTGACAGATTTGTTCAGATGGTTATATTTCTTCTTTGTAAAAATTGGCTACAGATAGGGATACTAAAAATGTACTGATTTTATTTTAGCGTAAAATATAGAAGACTATAAAGAAGGCCTAGTAATGAATTAAGACTACCTCGGGTAGAATTTGTCATGGATAGTAGTACTAAGTCAGTGAGGGAATAATAAAGGCATCTATTTCAATATTGGGTCAAGTTTTTAGAAATTAACACTAGGGAATTAATTTCAGAATACAGAACAAAGGTTGTTTGACTACAGTTTGCATATTTAAAGTGGAAGACAGCTAAGATTGTGTTGAAGTAAACTAAATGTGTTTTTGTTTAAGGCAGGCTCTTTAACCCAGATTCCCCTCTAACTTGCTGTGTAGCTGAGGGTAACCTTGACACTTATCTTCCACCTACTGAGTACTAGGCTCATGTATCAGTAAGCCCAGTTCATGTAGTGCTTAGGGTTGAACTTAGGGCGGCTTCAGTCATGTGAGACAGGCACTCTACCACCTGAGCTCTATTCAAGAATGAAAATTTGTACTGGATAAGGGACTCTGTGCTAACCTATTTGTCATGAAAGCATGAAGACCTGAGTTCAAATCCTCAGAACCTATATAAAGACCGGATGCATGGTAAAACACATCTGTAAGTCCATTACTCGTACACAAGAGAGGAGGCTGAGAGAATCACTCCGGGAAGCTTTGCCTACCAGTTTGTGTGGTGGACAGAATAGCAGCAAACAAGACCCTGCTGCACACAAAGTAGAGGGCAAGGGCTGACACCTGTTCTCCTCACTCCAGCACTGGAGCAGAGGCATGCACACACATGTGCACACACATGCAGATTTAATTTTAAAAAATCATTTAAAGGTTTATTCTTTTTTATTTAAATTTGTCATTGACTTGTTCAAACATGACCAAAATTCTTTCCTTTTTCATATAAAGTTGACTTTAGTATTACTAAAAGTAACAAATCACTTGAGCTGTAATGACGGCTTATTAAATAAGACTATAAAAATGAGTAAGTATTCCTTATGTGTGATTGGGGAACTTCTCAACAGAAAATGCTCAGATTTAAAGTACTGTGTCTTGAATCAGTTATAGACGTAGTCCCTGGAACTCTACCTTAAATAATAAAATGTTTCATGACTGACCCCTGATTTAAATGAACCTGAAGTTCTAGAGATTTTAGTCTTGCTGAATTGACCATGGTTTGTCCAGGCTCTCTGGAAACACAAGCAGTAAATTTGTATGTAGTTTCACTGCTAGGTTAACTTGCAGAAAAAGACTCAGTGACTACATGCTTACATTATGTCCTGTAAAAGGATGAGGGGAACAAAAACTGGGTGGCTCTGATGTCGAAGGTGTCACATTAAGAAGTAAAAACTTTATATATATATATAAACTTTATATATATATATATATATATATATACACACACACACACACTATATTTTTTCATATATGTCATCCAGTTTGGTAAAGATGCTGTTTTTTCTTTCCTTTTATTTATTTTTGTAGACTTACTATCTGCTTTAAGAAATTAGGCAACAGTGACTCTAAGAGTAGATACTAAAAAATGATAGAAAGAAAGCCAGGAATGATGGCACACCTGTAATCTCCGCACGCAACAGGCAAAGCCAGGAATGATGGCACACACCTGTAATCTCCACACACAACAGGCAAAGGCAAAAAGATCCCGAGTCTGAGGCCAGGGGCTGTATAGTCAGATGCTGTCTCAAAAAAAGAAAACACGAAAGTAAGAGGAGTCGTTATAAAGCTGTAAAAGCCAGTCTCACTATATTACATGTTTATTAGCTATTAAACTATTAAATAAGACTATAAAAATGAGTAAGTATTCCTTATGTGTGATTGGGGAACTTCTCAACAGAAAATGCTCAGATTTAACATCTAAAAGAATTATACTTACTTTATTTTTATATTAACAATATTTTTATATTACAGGCCTTGAGTATATTAAAATCATCTTTAAATGTGAACACTATTATCCTGTATTACATTGTGTGATGTGTGTATAACTCAGACTAGAGGTTTTCGCAGTCTCTTGTCCTTAATGTATTTCTATTTCCACAAAATTGAATACAGTATCTGATATAAATTTTCACATTTTAAAACTTTTATAAAAACTAAGATTAAATTTATCTCTTTATTAGAATGTACTAATATTGCAAAATCATACAATAACATTTCAGTGTCTTCAAACACAGCAACATTTCTCCATTAAGAGTCTTCATATCAAAAGTTCAATTCAAATCCTGTTTTTTAATATCAGATGGGAATGATTCTGTTCTAAATGTGCATTTTAACAGAAACTTCAGAAATGGCATTCATCAGTCCACAGTCATGAGATACTGCTAATGTTACTGAAAACATTAATGTGCTATGTAATTTGTAAAGTGACCAGCACTATAACTATAACCTTTACATTATGGACATGATGTAGGGGGTTGAAGAATGGCCCCACAGGCTTATATTTAAAAATGGTTGGTTTCCAGTTGATGGAACTGTTTAGGAAGGATTAGGAGGTGTGGCCTTGTTGGGAGTATGTCACTGTGAGCTGGCTTTATATTTTGAAAAGCACATACCATTCCCAGTCAGCTCTCACTGCCTCTGGGTTGTTTCAAGTGAGCTGTCAGCTACTGCTCCGGTGCCATACCTGCTTGCCTGTGCTGCCATGATGGTCATGGATTCTAAACCCCTGAAACTGTAAGCCCGAAATAAATTCTTTCTTCTAGTTGCCTTGGTTGTGTCTTATCACAAGAGAAAAGTAACTAAGACACATAATTCTCTAGTTCCTCACTAGAATTTCCCTTGCTGATGTATGACTGCCTACCAAGTTCACAGTGTTGTCATTTAGAATCAGGTTGGCGGTGGCTCACAGTTTTGGTAGGCACAGTCTCTGAAATAATAAAAGGTTGCTAGAGTTGCTAGGAGCTGATACTTGGATTCATATTTGAGAGGGAGAAAGTGAGTGAGGCTTCTGCTTTATTAGATACTACATCCATGTTTAAAAAAAGAACATGCATGTTAGCACTTTTAAGTGATGAAAAAAAGCAGAAGATACTCCAGAGGGGGAAACAGAATTTAAAATAGTAT
Organism: Ondatra zibethicus; assembly: GCA_004026605.1. Taxonomy (NCBI): domain Eukaryota; kingdom Metazoa; phylum Chordata; class Mammalia; order Rodentia; family Cricetidae; genus Ondatra; species Ondatra zibethicus. The sequence goes on from PVIU01005810.1 coordinate 70,142, forward strand.
CTAATGAGATGTTAAAATAATTACCCTACCTGAAAGATTAATTCCACAGCTATTTAGGAATATATTCATTAACAAAAAAGACTACTTTCAATGCTTAGTTTTAAAAATATTGGTTAAGACAGAAGGAAATGTCAAATGTTTCAGAAAACAAACTGTATCTGGAAGTGAAATAATTCTAAACCATTAAGAGGTGGAGGGAAAGGAGAGGAGGGCTTTCTGAGTAGATACATGCTATGCCAGGGAAGACTTGTATGAACCACCTCTGGTGATGATGGTGTGATTATAATTTTCATAGTCTAACATGAGCGTCAGGTATGGTGAACACTATTCTGATTTGATAAAAGAACTGGCTATTGAGAGACTATATTATTTTTTTTTATTTTCATAGCCTACTTTATGATTCTTAATGGAACGTGCCATTTCTCGAGATATTTTTATTATGAATTGCACTGTCCTCTTAATTTGGAAGTGTTTCTGAGTCTTTTACTTTGGAACTCCAAAGGGAAACTTCAGGCAGTGAGAAACACAGCTTCGTCAGAGTCCCGGTCCTTGCCGCTGTCTTCGCTGGGTGCATGCTCACCACCACTTGGAGATCGGCAGCTCAAATCCTCCACCCCAGACTCTTGGTCGCTATTCACTGACAGATCAGGATCTGAGCTTTTCAAATTGTCTTGGGTTAGGATCAGAGCAGAATCTTCATCACCCTGGGAAGGGCTCCTGGACGGGAAGGACTTCATGTTTCCACTGTAATCCTGAGGAGTGTTGGCTGTGCTGTTGTCTGAGGTAGAAAATCCCGAGGGTTTGCTGGGTTCACTCTGCTTACCCTTCACTTTGGTGCCATTGAAGTGGACTTCCTGAATCTTTTCCAGCCTCTAAAAAATAAATAACAACTTTGAGGAAAGTCATAAACAGCTTATTCTTACATATAAGCATGCCTTATTAGTCATTGCCTTCCACTAGAAGATAATGCTAAGGACAAGAGTCTTATGTCAATTGAAAACCAATGTCATGAGCTCGAATAAGAATAACTGAGAGGCTTGCTTTCTTCACCTCTAATGTAGGGTGGTAGTAACTGCCGTGACATTTTCTCTATAATGCGAACAATGTAGTATGGTGGCTGAAGTGCCTGCATGTAAGTTGTCTATACAATCTGCCATAGTTTTCTCCATCCTGTTAACTGTAAATATGTGAGGTTTTTAATTTTTAAAACATTTATTTTATGCATATGGATGTTTATATGGATGTATATACACCTTGTATGTGCCTGGTACCTGTGGACGTCAAAAGAGGCTGCTGGTTCCCTTGGAACTAGTGACAGACAATTGTAAGCTGCCACTTGAGTGCTAGGAATTAAACCTGGGTCCTATGAGTCCAGACACAAGCATAGCACCCCTGGAGTGTTGTCACTTGGGAAGGTAAGCTGGTTGGTTTCACGGGCAAGAGCAGAGCTTGGACCTTGCAGTGGCTAGAAAGCCACAAACGCAGGAAGCAGAACATGACAGTAAATGCGGAGCATTTAACTAGAATTAAAAGGAATTGTAACATATGGGAACATCTCAAGGAATTTTAGCTACTATAAGAAACAAACTGACGTTTTATGATTAAGGTACTTTTGATTCTACATTATTTTATGTCTATATTTTACAATTTTTCAACCCAAAGAATGCTATAATAAGTAGGAGGACCCTAAGAGTCAGAAAGCTGGATACCTTTATGAAAAATAAATTAAATTGGCCCAACAAGAGAGGACTTTGGCAAAAGGGCTAAGATGCCTCCAAACTGTAAACTTGATCTGTGGCTCATTTCAGTTCTCTGATTTCATTCTTTAGTTCAAGGTCTCATCTTTATGCCCAACTACAGTCATCTGGGTCATATAAACATGGATTTCTAGGCTTGGTGCTCAGGCACCAGACTCCTTGGAAAGTTGTATCCGGCTGCACAGTTAAGAGCTACTTCTCCAGTAGTGTACAAGAGTGATGCAGAACAGAGCTCTCCATTATCAGATGTTCCTTTGACAGTGACCCATTTATACTAGAATAACCATTTAGACTTATCTCAAAAGTACTCCAGTCCAACACATGAATGTTTACAACCTTAAGCTTAGCCTGAAAGCTGATTTCTTCTAGTGTACTATGAAGGAAACAAGTGTCATCCACCTCCAGCCCACTCTACTGTTGGCATACCTGCACTGTAAAGCTCCATTTGCCTAGGCCCTAATTCGTAGTGGGGATCTGCAGATGAGTTTCCACTGGTCACACAAATTCAGTTTGAATTTGCCAACTTTATGTAGGCTGTTATCAATCTGAGAGGAGTTCATGTTCTTTTCCAGTACCATCACTGCATTCAGCCTTCATGCTAATGCTTATTTATACACTACATCAGACTGTTTAAAAAGTCTCATTGTATTTAAAATTGTTTAAAGCATTTTATATGTATGTACGTGTGCCTGAATGTAAGTATGTGCACCACATGCATCCAAAGCTTGTGGTGATTAGAGAGGCATCAGACCCCTGAACTGTGGTTACCTATGGTTGTGAACCACCACTGGGTATTGAGAAGAGTAGTAGTACTAACCACCATGCCATCTCCAGCCCCATCTTATTCTATTTAAAATATTGATTCTTCACTTGAACATACAGGTTCCAAACAATAGGAATTTATTGCCAACTCTTGAGCAGATGAATTGTAGTTTTAGGATGAGCGAATCAGAATTGATAGTATTCACTGAAGATGAAGATATGCAAGTAGGAAACACACAAACACACACACCACAATAATGCCCAATAATGGAAATTATGCATGCATAAATTATACCAATTATAGTCAATCTAAGCTATTTACATATCAATGCAGTATCAAAATGAAATTCTTAAAAGTTGAGCAGTATCAGTTGAACATATCCAATTTTGCTTTTTCTCATTTTCATGCCCTCCTGCCTTTCTAAAAAAAACTTAAGTACTCTCAAGTGATGGGAAAAATAAAATGCACTGACCAGTAAATATTTCAACCAACTGAAGTGGGCCAAAACTAACACAGATGACTAAACAGATTTCGGTTTGGGCTTCTTTTATCTGGGTATTCATCCAAATGAGACTATTTTGTCTTATCCACTGCCTAAAAAGAAATGTTGTAGACCTTGAGGGTCTTCCTCAAGGTAATGCTCAACAAATAGGCACAGAAAATGATATAAGCAATACTAAGACTCACTCCTTGTAGGGCCTCCAGTTCTTCCTCCAGCTGCTGGGACTCCTCCTTCACCGCCATGAGGTAATCTGTAACAGACTGGCGAGGCTGCAATCCCTTTTCAAAGCGGTTATACATCCCACTCCAAAACCTGGGGAAGGAGACCACAGCCCAGGCTGGAAACTCACAATCTCAAGCCTTGTCCTCAGGATCACAGCCCAACAACACTAAAAACACACCAAAGTTTGGGAAAGCAACTACTAAAGGTAATGATCTCAGGTTGGTATGTTTTCTAAGGTAGTTGACTTCTTTTAGAAAGAGTAAGTTCATATAATACTGAATTAAAACAAATGTTTTTTCTATAATAGACCAAACTAGTGTATTTTTTTAATCATTGGAATTTTGAGAATTTGTAATTATATATTTAGAATTTCCACTGCAAAGGAAAGCTGGCTTTTGAACTTAGAACAGCTTTTATTTTAATATAACCACCAGAAACTAACTGCATTTTCAATAAATCTACCCAAGACAGTAAGCAGTCTAGAATGCAAATGCAACAGATGTCATGGGGGTTATCCCTAGGACTATAAAAAAGCACCTTGAGGGCAAGAGCTCCCATTATCTGCAGCACATAGAACAGTGTCTGAGTCTCAGGAAAACATTATTATGAGTTATTAATAAGTTGCAGTACAAATAACTGTAGCATGTCTTGATTAGTTTTAAAAATGGCTATTTTGCACAAACCATACAGGCATTTTTATATAGAATTAATATTTAACTATGTTGTCAGAAATAATACCAACATAACTAGGACTAACATCATCTTTAGGACCCACAGTGTGTGTCAAACTGTGTTTGTTTGCCATTTTCTGGCCTGATAGGAATCATCTTATCATGAAGAGACTGAGGTAAATCCAAAGGAGAGCATGTAGCATCCAATGTACCTGCTCTCCATTCTCCCTACTCCTATACCATCTTAAAATCAATGGTTTCCACAGGCAAATATTTTTGCCAAACTTGTGCTTTTAATCCTATTTCTACAGGACTTCATTTTCCTTCCTTTCTCCCTCTCCAAACAATTACCATGGTGGGAACTTTTATTTTTAAAGACCTTATTATAAAGCATCAGTTTCTAAAGGGAATTTCACATGTAAAGCAGTGGACCGAGAGAAACAGCACTGCCAGAAATAGCACCATCCAAGAGCCAGTTATCCTCTCTGGTGGGTTTATGTCCAGTAAAGCCTTGAAGCTCGGCCTTCACACTTTGGCTTCTGAATGTTAAGTCTCACCAGTTGCAGAGCACATGGGGCAAACTTCTAAAGTCTGTCTTACTTATATGTGAAGTTGTATGGAGCTGTAGGCAGATGAAGGCTCCCCTGCTTCTGACTGTGGTCAGCTCTAAACAGAGGATTGAGGTAGTCAGCCCGATTCTTCCATAGGTGTGACCACAAAGAGTAGGTTCTTTCTTGAATTCTGTTATTTAAAAAAAAGAAAAGGAAAGAAAGAAAGAAAGAAAGAAAGAAAGAAAGAAAGAAAGAAAGAGAAAGAAAGAAAGAAAGAAAGAAAGAAAGAAAGAAAGAAAGAAAGAAAGAAAGAAAGAAAGAAATGATTTGTCTTGGTTCTTCTAAATTACAAGTATATTCAAGCTGGAAAAGAACTAGTAATTGTTATCTGAGGCATTCTTAATAAATACAATAGCAGTGACATTACCATCTGCCAGTGGCTTCTTGGCATGGTACAAAAGTGTTCTTAGGATACTCCTCACTCCATTACTGTTTGTACTAGCCTTGACAAAATGTTTGCGTATTCTGAGTATTTAAAGAAACATCAATTACATAGTTTCATTCAGTTTTTATCCTCAGTTATTGGCTTAACTTTCCAAGCACAAGTGAGACTAAAGGATACGCTGTGCTATGTGCACATTACTCATATACACTGTGGTTGCAGACAGAAGCCAGCATTCACCCTCAGGAGTCCTTCAGAAACTGCACTTTCCCCCCTTTTCCATTCCCACTATATGGGGGGAGGGAGGAGGTTGTATGTACGCATGCATGCATATGGGGACAGATGTCAGAAATCATCCTTAACTGTTCTACCTTACTCTTTGAGGCAGGCCCACTTATTCAAACACCCAACTCAGCCTCACTAGACAGCTGCTCCAGGGTTCCCTTGTCAGCTTTCAGAGGCTGGAATTGTACCCAAACTCCAGTCCTCATGTTTGTGGGCAAAAATAAACCACTCACTGGAGCCATCTCCCAAATGCCACTTGCTTTCTAGTACGGTTCTCTCACTGATCCTAGAGACTAAAAGGATCTGCCAGTCTTTAACTCCCCAGCACTGGAACTATAAGCACACCACCAGGCTGGAGAGAGAGATGGCTCAGGAGTTGTTTTAGGACCCAGGTCTGCTTCCTAGCACCCACATGGCAGCTTACAACCATCCTTAACTTTAGTCTCAGGGGATCTAGCACCCTCTCCTGACTTCTGCATATATCAGGCATGCACTCAGTGCACATTCTTACATGCTGGCAAAACATAATACAACTAAAATAAAAATTATCTTCTAAAAGCATGCCACTACACCCAGTGGTTTTTTTGTTTATTTTTAAATGTGAGTTCTGGGGATTGAGCTTCGGTCCCCATGCTTGTGTAGGAACCACTCTACCAACAAGCCTGTACTCTGCTTTTAAATAGTCTCCATTTATCAGAAACCATACTTTAAGGTCCATGGAGAGAACAAATCAGCATCTACTAGAAAAAGTAACTGTTATTCCACTCCACAAACATACTAAAATCTACTTTATTTGAACTGACCTTTTTCCACAATTAAACTGGATGTCATACACAATAGAGTTAAAATCATTTTATGTTATTAGTACCTCAAAAAGTTCTTCTGCTTGGACTTTTTAAATCACCTAAGTTTTCAATGGCATTTAAAATTCTACACTTAAGATATTACTAGCCTTGGCTAATGCTTTAATCTAACCTGGATGGAGTTGTTCTCAAGTGTGGTTGCACACAGGTGCAAAGATCATGAGTTCCAGAACACCCTGGGCTGTACTGTGACACTCTATCTCAAAAAGTGAAGAAGAAGAAAAAAGAAAGCCTAAGGAAAGGGTAAAAAGTCACCATATGGGATCTACTTGAAGGAAAATATGTTTATAATGAAACTCTTCAAACTGCTATGAGCAATGACTATAACCCCCCCAAAATAAAACTAAAAACCTAATGGTTTCAGTTTCAAATATGCTTTTCCAGTTAATCTGAAGTTTTTATTATGCCTATCAAATAATGTCTAACATTTTTAAGGCAAACATAAATTTCTTTAGTTCCAGAAGTTTCCTTTAAATATTAGTGTTAAGTCTTCCGACCTGTCGGATTCAGGCAGAATCACAGGTAGAAGTGACTTTGATAACATTTAAACCATTTATGAAATGATATCAGGAATGGGAAAAGAATGTAGAATAATTCTGTAACTCAAGTAGTTTTCAAAACTATAAAAGTCTATATGAAATCTCAGCTGCCAAAATCATTAACAATTAAACACTAAAACTTACTTGAGTTCTCTTCTCTCCTTCTGGCTATTGCAGAGGAAATTTCCAAACTGACAGGAGTAGACATGGTGCTGAATGTGAATCAGAAACCTCTCGTTGAACTCAAAGGCGCACGGGAACTGCTCCATTAACTGCCAGACACACTCAATGAACTGGTCTATTACTGGAGAGATTTCTTTTGGGTCACCATCTAAATTTCCATATCTATAAAACATAGTATGCTAGACTTTATACCTAAGAGGTAGGTTTTTTTTATTAGAAATCTATAAATGCAAAGATAATCATAAAAGCAACTTTAATTCCTAAATAGGTATTATAAACTTTGGATGAAGTAGAAAAATAAATTTTAAGATTCCAATTGGAAGATAAACTTTGTAATGAAGTCTGAATAGAGAAGAGAATGTGTGTGACAAAACTTTTCATGGACAAAGAATTTTTTTTTAATTTAAACTTTGCTTTTAAACTTAGATTTGAACAGAAGCAATTTAAAGCAACTTCTAGGTTCTTCACATTTGCCTTATTAGCTGTAAAGACCATTTCTACAGCAGAGTTACAGCTGCCCACAATTCCACACTGCAGTGTTCCCACTCAGCTCCATTAAGACTGCCAGCGCTTTACACTAGTTTGTGATTTTTAGAAATGACCTGGAGCCTCATCCCGAGCCCTGCAGCAGCCTCCTAAATGTACTTCTTTCCCCACCCTACTTCATTTCCCTGAAGACTTAGCTGAACCCCGCTTTCCTTCCTGGGGACCTTCTCTACCCTCCCTTCTAGCTAATTCCAATCCTTTGTGACAGCCCCATGCCTGGAAGCACTCTCTATCTGGAAACACTACCACCACTGCCAAGTGGCTGTTCCAGACCTGGACTCAGCTAGGCAGTTTTCACTCATGTTCCTACACTGTTGTACAACAACCTACCCGCATTCCCTGGGAACTAGGCCAGACCTTGATGTGGACCCTTTCAGCCTTCCCTCCTAGACCATTCCCATTCTTTATGTCAGCCCCCAATTCCCAGAAACATTCTCTGGAACACTCAGTGGCCACTCCTGGAAAGGGTCTCTAGTAAGTCATTTACACTCTCCTTGTCCTCCACGAGGACCTCCTCCAATGACAACCTGCTACAGGTCCCCCTTCTCCCAGCTCAACCCCATCCACTGGACTCTCCAACTCCTGGTTCTGACCCAGAGTACCTCAGCCCATTTATTCCTCAATGGAGATTTTAAAGCCAGAAGGGCCTGGACAGATGTTCTACAAATGCTAAGAGACCACAGATGCCAGCCCAGACTGTAATGGTTTAAGTAAAACGCTGCAGGTCCCCCAGGGGCGGCAATGGACAGCCAGGGCCATGAAGGCAGCCAGTCGGGGAAGGGAGCCCGAGTGGCCCTTGAGCCATGAGGGCCAGTGGGTCCTAGGCAGGGAGCAGCCAGTCCCATGAGGAGCCCCAGCTGTGGCAGGTGAGAGACAGATGGATAGGCACACCATGCAGAGTGAGGCTGGGTATTTATTTAATCAGTTATGGAGGGGAAAGGGGGGAGGGGAGAAGAGAGAAGAGTAGAGAGAGAGAAACAGAGAGGAGGAAGGGAAGAAGTGGGGAGAAGGGAGCAAGGCAGAAGCTGCCTCTTGGGGGAGAGATGGAAAGGAACAGATTTGGGCTGCAAGCAGGAAGGAAGATCTGCCTGCCTCAGCAGGGGGGGGAGGGAGTGGGTGATGCTTGTCTCTTAAAGGGATAGGACAGACCATTACACAGACAACTATATCTAGCAAAACTTTCAGTCAGGTGGAGAAGAAAAGGCATTCTATGATAAAAAACCAAACTTAAGCAGTATCTGTCTTTAAACCCAGTCCAACTGAAGGCACTAGGAAGAAAACTTCCATCTAAAGAAGAAAACCATACCCAAGAAAACACAAGAAATAAGTAATTTCAGAACAGCAAATTGAAACATCACAACACAATAAGTGGAATCAACAAACACTGCCCACTGACATCTCTCAACATCAGTGGTCTCAATTCCCCAATAAGAAGATACAGACTAACACAATGAATGCAAAAACAGGACCCATCCTGCTGTTGTATCCAAGAAACACACCTTAACATCAAGGATAGACATCACCTTGAGGTAAAAGGATGGAAAAAATATATCCCATAAGCAAGCAGATGTGGCCATTTTAATGCCTTGCAAAATAGATTGGTGCCTACATAGAACTTTAACCCCTATGTCCAAGAGACTTTAGTACAGGAAGACACTCTGTATACTATCAAAGGAGAAACATAAAAACCAACCCTGGTATAAACACTTTGATCTAACAATGGTGTTCTACCTGTAAGACTGTGGGAGTAACTAACCAATATCTGATGTGACTTCAGGCCCACTCCATGAAATGGAACCCACAGTCAACACTGCTTGGGTGACCAAGGAACCTGAGACTATAGAACCCAGGGCCCTAGAGTAAACCAAATACTACTCTTTTACTAAAAGAACTTAGCAATAAAATGATGCCTGATGACATTCCGCTACATAGATCAGCACTCACTCAGTCATGGGAAAAGCTCTCTTGTAGCAGAGATGGCAGCAAATGTGAAGACCCACAGCCAGATAATATGCAAAAAGTGAGAGACCTTTAAACACTCAGCCCTAAATGGGATGTCTCCCTGCCGAAAGGGAGGCAGAAAGAGTGTAAGAGTCAGAGGGGATGGAGGGAGACCACCAAGAAAACAAGGTCCTCTAAATCAACATGGTGCACATGAAAATGCACAGGGACTGAAGCAGTCTGCACCAGATAGAGCCCTGCAGAAAAGAAGTGGACACAACCCCCCATCCCTAACCCAGACGCTATTGCCAATTGATAACCACTTAGGAATGAAAACTTGGTTTCATTCAAGGGAGTCTCATTAGGTAAACAAACTACTCTTAAGGGCAGGCTGATTCTCAGCAGTAGATGTCCAACAGAAAACAAACTCAACAGCCCTTTGGAGGTTCTCAATGCCATGTCAGGGCTTTTTATTTCTTTCCTTTTCTTTTTTTAAAAATTTTATGTTTTCATAAATTTCTCTCTTATTGCTTTTACCCTATAGGTCCTTTATGGCTTCTGGTTTCGGGGGGCTTTTTTGAGAGGAGGGGCTACTGAGGGCAAACAAGTGGGTCTCTGAGTCTGTATCTGTTTCTTGTGCCTTTTCTTAGGCTCTTTTCCTTTTGTTTGTTTTGTCCCATTCCAGTGTGTTTGTTTTCATTTTATCTTATATTTGATTAGCCCTTAGATGCCGATTTGCTTTCTAATGACAGAAAAGAAGTGGTAGATCCAGATGGGAGGGAATGTGAGGAGGAACTGGGAGAAGCAGAGGAAAGGGAATTGTAATCAGTATATAGTTGTTAAAAAACTATTTTCAATAAAAAGAAAAAATATATTGCTTACCTATGATTAAATTTATGTCCAAATGCAATCCAGTCCTTTTCAATTAATACCTAAACACACACACACACACACACAAAAAGAATATAAATATCCTGGAAGCTCCTGGGGGAAACATAGAAAACCATACTAATAATAAAGTACTCAGTTACTGGAGCTTAAGAAACCCCAAGTGATAGAATATGTTGTCAGACAGAGAGAGGGCTCATTAGTTTAAGAACACTTAATGCTCTTCAGCGAAACCAGTCTCAGGCCCCAGATCTATATGACAACTGTGTGACTCCAGTTACACATGCACATGGTGCACAGACACACTCACAGGCAAACCTTTATATAAAACAATAAGAAATCAACCTCAAAATAACCATGTTATCCAGAATTACTTAAAAGGGGTAAAGCTGAAGGCCTTGTACATGAAAATTAAACTAAAATACATGCGTGAAACTGCAGAAACTCTACCCAGAGTTCTTTTATGTGCCGGGCACTGTGTGTATGGCTTCACATGTCATTGCGTTTGCCTGACAGCCGTTATTACCCATCATTTTAGAGAAAGAGAAGCTAAAGACAGATGAAATAGTCTCCAAAGACATGAACTTAGGAAGTACTTAATATCCTAGGTCTCTCTATTCCTAACCTCATCATCTGCTAACAAACATATAATGTTCTTTCCCTACAATGTAAAATCCCTCCCTGCCAACAAAAAGTAAAGGATACTTTCTTGCACCCTGTATTAAAAAAAGTCTAAAATCATGGGGTTAAGAACTATGTTTGAAATTTCAGCCTTGCTTTGAAATTAGGGCTACCATGAGTTTACTATATGAAAGAGTGTAGATTTTAAAAACAATGTTTAACCATGGTCTGGAGTGGGTGTATAGGTCTTGCAGAAGACCTGAATTTAGTCCCAATCCTCACTCAAGCAGTTTACAATCCCATGCACATGGGCACGAGTCCACCTTTTTAAAACAAAAAACAAAAAAAAAACAAAAAACAAAACCAAAAACCCCTGCTTAATGAAATATGGAATAATTCATCAATATCTCTTTAGAAATACATGGATGAGCTGAAGTCTGCCCTTGACAACTCTAAATGCATTACATATGTTTCATGGCTTAATGTAGAAAGATTCCTAGAGTATGTAGCTAGGAAACCCTACATTCTCCAGTTAAACAAAGGAACCTAGCCTACTCAAAAAACACTGAGGCAGAGGCGCACCTCAAATGTCTGAAGTAGTATGTTCTCAAGAAGTAGCCTGCCTGGTCTGTCTTATCCCTAGGGTAACAGTTGACATTACTCACTAACAGAGGTCCAGTGATACAGACGATTTTGTAAAGCTCCTATTGGCTTCTGTCTCAAGCAGATTCAAGATCCACCAAGGCACTTTCTATCAAATTATGGTTCAAGAGCAGGCACTAGGTCAGCCAGTCACTGGAAAGCCCTCCAGTCATTTGAAAGACTTTTACCAGCCCAGCCACAACCTCACACCTAGGCATCTGCAGCTGGAGTCAAATTGTGATGCGGACCCAAAACGTTCCAGCTTTCAAAGATGTACCACTTAGAAATTCAGTGTTATCCAGTGCTATCAAACAGACTTAGAAATTCAGTGTGTTATCCAGCACTATCAAACAGACTTAGAAATTCAGTGTGTTATCCAGCACTATCAAACAGACTTAGAAATGAGTGCTGCTTTTTGTTGTTGCTGCTGTTCTCCCAAGTACTATTTGTACATGCAGAAATAGATACAATGCAGAAATTTTTCCAAATAGTTTTGCTCATGTTTTCTGTTATACAGTCATACACTGCCCCAACTTGAGATATCTGTAAACAAACTATGTATAAAAATCATTAGTTTCCAAACTAATAAATATATTTTATATTGCTCCTGAATTTACACACAGCATTGACCTACACTAGTCTCAACATTCTCAAAATTAATCTATTCCAAATCTGTTTTAGTTTCTTCCCTTGCTGATCAATTAATAGAAGAATAATGTTGATTGGAAAGAAAAAAAAACCCACAAGATTCCAAAAATGAAATGCACTGTTGGTCAAGACTCTCTCTCAGGAAGGTTGTCACCAGACTCACCATGAAGCCCTTCACAGTCCGATAGTAAGGGTCCAGCAGCAGGCTTGCCACCGAGCACACCTGGGCAGTCCTGTCCCAGCCGTCAGAACAGTGGACAAGCACACTTGCCCCTTCCTCTGAAACTGCCTGAAATGGCAAAGGGTCACAGTGACTATTAGGTTTGGCTATTAGAGTTAGCATTTAGACCCAACCTTCTTAGAGCCAGTGACCAAAGCTTTTCTGTCCCTTCTCATTACATTCAATAGCCAACATTTAATTCTCCACAAGTTAACAAGTGGACCAAATACAAATGTGTACACTATGTAACACACTTTTATGGTATGTCCCCAACTCACCTGCAACCCAAGTTAAATCTTACTGAAATGTTGGGGTTAAATCTTACTGAAATGTACAGGCCTTTTCTAAAAGGGAAAGGTATGGAAATCCAATTTATCAAATTGTGAAGTTACAGATAAAAGGGTCAAGGAATACATTCAGAAAAAGGACAGGCAAAGATCATATCAGAAAATGCTAGGAAAGAATTCTATCTGCTGCCGAATATATGCACACATCTTTAGCTATCTTGGCAGAAAACACAAACTGGAAAATGTGGCAATTATGTAACATCTGTCAGTAACTGGAGTTATACATTTACATGTGTATATGTACGTGCATGAGTGTGCGTGTCACTTCTGTAAGAGACTTGATTTGATCCTGCTTACTCACTGCTGCATGACTTACTCACATGCTTAAATCATGACTAAAAAGCAGGATCTACTGGATGGAAGCCAAGCCCCCATCACTGAGGTGACTGCCATGAGTTGTATGGTCTCCTACAGAAAACTCTTTCCTTTATCCAAGATTAAATCTAACAGAAGAGAAGATCTGCAAACATTCTAACATTTGACCACTGTGATAACTCACAGTTTAGTGGCCACTGTACTCTCTCACAGTTTATTTCCAGCACACGGAGACTGCAAACCCTGCTACCCACACAGTGGGCACAGGAAAGCAAATAGGAAGAAGACAGGCTGTGTTTTGAAGTTATACTCATTTCATGTCTACCCCTTAACCTTTTCCTCTGTGTCCTCACAAACCTTTGCAATGAAGATCCCTGCATCCATGATGGCTTTGATGTGCCTTAGCCAGCCTGAGTTCTCTAGCCCCCACAGGAAATCACTCATAGAAGGAGATTTAAGTTCACACACTGCAAGAAAAACCATGTTACAAAAGTGAAATTAAGGCAATTTCTCATTCTACATGATCATATTTTAGAATGTGTTGGCTTTAGTAAATATTATCTAGCTAATCAATAAATATCCAAGTATATAAAGTTAGATTCTATTAAATCACTTTAAATAAGTCTTTAAAAAAATGTTTTCTCTGATCACAGGAGATACTAAATCTACTTACAAGAATCCCAATGAAAGTCTCTGACTGTTGCCATTGCAGAAGCCTACACAGACCATCCATCCATGTACCTCTCTGGCAAAGGTATTAAACTTTTGCAGCTAAGGAGAACTTGACTTAAGAATGGTATAAAGGAAAATCATCACAATGGTGACGTTAGCAATTATTTCAATTAGAATACTCCAACACCAGTTCCGTGTATCAGGCCAGGGATTTCCCCTTTGACTTAATCAAAAACTAGGATCCCAATGATATCCATCTTTATACATCCAAAGCAGGTATGTAGGTATTTCTAAAGCAACAAGAAAATGGTGATCTCAAGAACTCATCTTGTACTTAAAATAAGAAACGAAAAGCCTTAAGGCTAATGTTCTACATATCTCCAATACAACATTCCAAGCCTTTTGATTAAGAAAACCTTTCAAGTATTATAGATCAGGAAAATTAAATAGTGATCTAGAGTACTATTTGAGCCTAAGAGTATTCTATGGTGCTCACTCATGTAGTTAACACATACAGAAAGTAGGGAACTCTGTTTCCTTCTCCCAACTGTCAGTAAGTGCTATGTAATCATCTTAGAGTTGTTATTTTCAGGTTATAATTTAATTATTTTAATTACATTTTCCTTGCCCTTTCCTCCTTCAAAACTTTCCCATATGCCCTTGCCCACTCCACTTCAAATTCATGACCTATTTTTTTCAATAATTGTTTTTTGCATGCATACATGTATTTATATATACATATGTATACCTAGTATAACCTGTTGAGCCCATCCAATGTTGCCTGTATGCATGTTTTTAAGGTTGACCGTTTAGCACTGAACAGCCAATTACTATGCTTTTCCCTGGGAAAGACCACATGTCCTACCCCCAGCTTTCCTCAGCTGCCTATAATTCTTTGTGTTCAGTTGAGGCCCTGTGGGCTTTTCCTTGTCCAGTTTGGCATGCTCATTAGTGTTATCCTTGTTCTGCTAATGTTTGGGCATCCATGTTGGTAAGACCTTATAGGTATACCTTCTAATGTTGCTAGGAGACATAATCTCAGAGCAAACTCCCTGATCCTGTGGCTCTTACAATCTTTCTGGTCCTTCTTCTACAAGGTTTCTGTGCCTTAGGTGTGTGAGTGTTAAAACAAAGATACACATTCAACTTTTAAGTCCTTGCAGGTACCGTGCATATGGAAGCACATGGAAATTATGAAGGACAACATTTAATTCAGCAGATGCCTCCTGCCAAGGTACTAAGTTTTCTGCCACACAGAAAAACCACTCCAATTCACACAGAGATAATGATGAAGTAAACAAACTGAGACTTCCCAGCACAAACATTCATTAAGAAAGCTATTTTAGGGCTGGGTGGTGGTGGTGCATGCCTTTAATTCCAGCACTTGGGAGGCAGAGGCAGGTGAATCTCTGTGAGTTGGAGGCCAGCCTGGTCTATAAGAGCTAGTTCCAGGACAGGCTCCAAAGCTACAGAGAAATCCTGTCTCTAAAAACAAAACAAAACAAAACAAAAAAAAGACAGCTATTTTATTTTATCAGAGCCTAGGGAGATGGCTCAATCAGGAAGTTCCCTGCTGTACAAGCCTAAGGATCTGAGTTCAGAACACAACACCCAAATGCAAACTGGGCATGGTGGTGTATGTCTGTCACCTGCTACTCCAGGGAGAGGGAAGAGCGGGAGGATCCCTGGAACTTACTGGCCAGCTAGTCTAGTCACCTGGTAAGCCTGGATCCAATGAGAAACCCTGTCTCAGAAGAATAAAGTGAAGCGCACTAGAGGAAGACAGCCAGTGTTGACCTCTGAGCTCCAAACATGTACACACACTCCACGCACGCACACGCGGGCACACACACACACACACAACATGCATACATACATACAGAAAAATAAAAATAAACAAATGAGCAACTGAACCATGAAAAGACAAAAAGTAACCTTAAATGCGTGTAACTACATGAAAGAATCCAATGTAAAAGAGCTTCTTCCTCATTTAGGAAAAGACAAAACTATGGAGAAAGCAAAGGTCAGTGGTTTCCAGGGGTCAGGTCAGACAGCAGATGGCTCATCAGAACACAAACACTTTGTGGGTAGAAAAGCTACTATGTATAATGGTGGATACATATTATTAAAGGCTTAGACAAATACACAGAATGTACGTAACAGCGAACACAAATGGAAACTTTGGGCTTAAGTGGTAATAATGTGTCAATGTAAGAATAGAGACTGAAACAAATGCATCTCCCAGTCAAGAATGTGTCAGTGTAAGAATACAGACTGTAACAAATGTGTCTCCCAGTCAGGAATGTGTCAGTGTAGGCGCATAGATTGTAACAAGCATAGATTGTAACAAATATGCCACTCTGGGAGGGGACTTTTCCTAAAACCCTGGTATTGAAGCTATACATGCCGGGATGCTATGAATGTGAGCAAGATATACACATGGGGAAGATATGCGAATGGGAAGTCTATACATACGATAAGGCTATGCATGTTGAAGTCTATGCTTGTAAGTGGCTACACATGTGCAAAGACTGCATATGGGGAGCTATGCATGTGGAGAGTTATGTGGGAAGTGGTATGCATGGGGGGGTTCATGTGAGTGGCTTATGTGTAGGGGCTATGCATATGAGGCTACACATGTAGGTGTAAGGAATATAAGGAGATCTCTTAGTTTTGCTTTGAACCTGCAAATGGTAAAAAAATAAAACAACAACAACAAAACTAACTTTACGAAATACTGAGCAGGTACCTCAATTGGCCACAAATGCTTCAAATCTCTCTTAGAGAAAGAAACTGTTCACCCCACCCAATTCTTCCCTCCATAATTCACTATGAGCCCCAAATGTGGTTTTGGTTTTTTTTTGCTTTTATTACTTACAGAGAAGCTTATGAGTTTGGACCTGTTACTTCTCCTCTCAGTTTTCTCAAGGGAAAACTGAGGACAACAGTTACCCCTGTGGAAAGGCTTAGTCCTTATGCCCAGGACCCTGCAGCTCCATCTGGCCCAGCTTCCAGCTTCATCTGAATTCAGTCTTCGAAGCCACTAAACCTCGCCCGCCTGCTTTCCACTGTCATGTTTATGTTGCTGCCTCCTCCACTTCTCTGCTCTGATACTCTTGTACTTTTGCCTTCTTCTTTAAAACTATTTCATGATCACTTTAGTGGGGAACAAGGAGGAAGTAGGAAAGTATGTTGTTTTCAACTGGAATAGAAATAAGAGATTAAATCGTGCCAGTGTGGATTAGTAGCTTGGAGCAAGTCTCTGGGTATCAAACTGAGTCATTAAACAAACAAAAATCTATTCATGCATCCAGAGTGGTGACCAGAAAGCCAGCGTCTGATTGAACTCCAGTCTACCTGGGTGGGATGCTGAAATGCTGGTTTGGACTCATCTTTCTGCTCTAGAATTCAAATTCTCATCCTCTGCACGCAGAAGCCTGCTGCTAAGATACGACTACACCAGGTGAGGAGTCTGACAGAAGCAAACCCAAACTATTACAGGAGCAGGCTGGTTTCCACAGTTCTGTGGAGTCCAGAGCGGCACCACTGAAGAGACGTTTACAAGAGAACAACTGAAGCATGGCCAGTAAGTAAAGACAGAGAAGGCACGGAAGCAGCTCAAGGAACACGAAGCAACAGAACAGTGACCTACAACAGGATTTAACAGCTCTAAACTGGAGCAGGCGAAGGAAACAAGACACAGACATACATCACTTTTCTGATGTGTAGATCCACACTCTGGCGACATGGGAAAGGACCAGATGTCCCCTGCCTCTTTTGTCACTTCTGGCAAGACTTCACAGTCTTGTCTGGATGGTTCCAGATCCCAGTTTCCCAAGAAACCCAGACAAAATAAGGCAGGCAAAGGGGAGTCCCGGGCTGCAGAGTCCAAGGCACAGTTGTAAATGTTCTCTGCTGTCTCAACACAACCTCACAGACCTGCCCCCCACCCAGCTTTCCTGCCCTGAATCCTCCATCCAACACAGGAAATACAGCCTTCCTGAACATCTTCCAGAGCTCCACTCTGCATCCCTTCATCCGTACCTCTTCTGTCTCTCCAATGTACCCTCCACACTTAGCTCCCAACACTTCTTAGAACAAAGTGCCCTTTATCTAACCACAGCAGGGTGGTCATTCATCTTCAAGGATGGAACACACACAGGAGTCACATGGAGTGAGCCATGCAAATGAACTCTGCGATGACGGGAAAATTCCCTGGGGAACAGAGCCTGAGTGGCATGGCAGAATAGTAAAGGAGATGTGCACGCTGGGTAAGGAGCAGGGAGGAGAGGGCAGCAGGTACTGTGAGAAGAGGAAGGAAGAGAACAAAAGCACAACCCTCTCCTTCGGAGCACTCCCAAAAGACCCCAGGTAAAGAAGGGATCTCAGAAACCAAGTCCACATGGCCTAAGATTACAGGGGAGGGGGGATACCCTGGGAAGAAGGAATGAAAGGAGGGATGGCAAAGATAGAAAAGCGCAATTTTGTCTTTTGTTATAAACACAGAACTGCTTAGAATTTTACAAAATTTTCTCCAAGTAAGAATTTTATTGAAAAATCAAAATGTAATGTCCCCTTTAACCATCTTCACGCCTCCACTGTACAAAGAGCTCAAGGTTGTAGCAGCCTTCGCCTCCTACACCAAAGGATTTCCTTTGTATTAGCTTAGCTGTAATCAAATAACTAAAGTAGGCTACTCTGTAAGAGAGGTTGGACTTGGTTGGCAAGGCTGTGATGACCGGGCCGGCATCTGGTACACTCTGTGACCAGGGTTCTGGAGGGCACCCTTACCGGTCAGAGTAAGAGCCAGCACATGCATCTGCATGGAAACTGGTCTCTCACATTTCCCATGAAGCCAGTGATAACACCATCTCTGAGCTTCACTCCGAAGACCTTGCTCAGCCTTTACCGCCCCGGAAATCTTCCACTCTGAAGCTGGCTTCCCACCTCTTCTTTTTTCAATTTTAAACAAGTTTATTAAGCATTTAGACAGCAGGAATAAACAAACCAGCAAGCAACAGCTAGGTAGTAAAACATTAGACACACAATCCAGCAGGAACTACTGAGGAACACCTCTCCCCCCCCAACGAAAAAGTTAGCTGGAGACCCTGATCAACAAAGAAAAGCCCAGGGAGGATGTCTCCACCCTGACTTCCCATTCTCCTAATTCCTCACTGTTGGGGGCTGTGGACCCACAGACCCTGAATTTCTTGTGAACAACTTGTTATGCTTGCAGCTTGTAGGAGGAAGGCCACTAGTTAGTTTCCAGCCACTCAGCCCCGAAATAACACACAGAAACTGTATTAATTAAATCACTGCTTGGCCCATTAACTCTAGCTTCTTATTGGCTAACTCTTACACATTAACCCATTTCTACTAATCTGTGTATGGCCATGTGGCTGTGGCTTACTGGCTAAAGTTCTGGTGGGGCTACATAGCATCTCTCTGACACCACCCTTCTTTCTCCCAACATTCTCTTTAGTTTTCCCTGCCTAGCTCCTGCCCTGCTCTGCTATGGGCTCAAAGTTGTCGTTTATTAACTAATGGTACTCACAGCATACAGAGGAGCATCCCACATCAGCAGCAGCTCTGAGAAAACAACTTGTTTTCCTGTGTTTGCAGCTGCTCTGAGCAGGAGACCCTCAGAAGTTCCTGATGGCAGAGGAGTGGTTTCTGGTGGGTTTGGCTGGGGCGTGGCTATCAGTTAAGGATCCCTATATAAGCTGCCCTGGAACACAATAAAGGGGGCATTCTTGGTTCAAGGATGCCCCGTGTCCCCATGTCTCTATCTGTGTGTGTTTGTGTTTAAATCTCCAGCCCCTTTTGCAGCTTGCAAACAGTCCTTAGTACTGGCAGTGGGCTACAGGCACAGTACCGTAGTACATGTAGTACAGGCTCTACAGGACCATAGTATGCTTAGTACAGGTATAAGACATTACACTGCACAATAGGAGCTGGATATTTTCTAAAAGTGTGTAGTCTTGGGGGACACTAATATCTTCCTGCTTTCTTTTTATAACTTGGGACAATTCATCTCCATTCAGTTCATTCAGTGAATGTGCTCAACAGGTTTTAGCACGTGCTGTACAGCTGAAACTCAGATCACTGCCAGACGACCTCAGAGCTGTGTTTCATTGCCATGTTCTATAGCCCCAGGAAGTCTTGGATCTACTTCCCATCTCTCTAGGTGACTGATTTCAGGCATGTCGCACACCATAAACTGAATCAGACAACATATGTTATGTCATGACTGACTTCTTTCACTCAGCATGTGGCCAGGTTTCATTCCCCTCACTGTGCCCTTATTTCAACCCTTTTAAAACCACGTTTAAACAGATCTACTTGGCAACTGATGCACACCTGGGTCACTTCCTACTTCTCTGTTATTCTGAAGAAGGTTGTTGTGTATGTTCATGCACAAGCCCTTTGTGAACACACACTTTCAGCTTTCTTGGATTCCACCTAGGAATCGAATCTCTGGATCACAGGATAAATTTATTTTCAATCCTCTGAGGAGCAGCAAGAACTTTTTATGGAAACTGCAGCCCTCGGCAGCCCACCAGCAGCTAGGAAGGCCGACTTCTCTGCTTCCTTCCCAGCAAGCTGTTTCATGTCTGTGATCACAGGTTTTCCCCAGGACGGAAACTGGACCTCACTACGTGTAATAGAGAGTCTTCTCCCAAGTTAAGTTACACCTCAACTTAAGCAACTATCAGCCCTGTTATTTCTAACTGCAAATGTCTTCGTCTGAAAGCATCTCACATCAGTTTGGTCTTAGATCTGTGTTCTATGTGCTCTAAACCATCAGTTCACCTGTGCTCTCCAGTTCTCCCTGCCTAACTCTGTGGCCAAGCCTGGCCACTGTAGATGGAAAAGGAGGAAAATGTAATTTCCTCAAATGTTGTAAAGATAACAAAAAGTAATGCATGTAGTGTGCCAGCATTATGGTTCCCCAGGAAGTCAAAAGACACGTCATCATGGACAGAAGGCTCTCACAAACAAGTGTTAAGTGTGGGAAGCAAGGCAAAGGGCAGAACGTGGTCCACACTCCACCAGGTGAGATGGCACAAAAGGCTGGACAGAGTCTGGCTCAGACTACATGGTCTTCATCATTGTCTCTCAATCTCAGATGTTTCAGAATTCAAATGTGAGCCCACAGAAGTTCTCCTAAGGATCACATGTCTGCCTTGAGGTACTGCCCCCGACTTCTGCCATGATTCTGCCCCATTGCCTGACACAGTGATCAATGGAATGGAACTGAAGACACATTTTTAAGCCCACACTCTTATTGATACCCAGTTTTGACAAAAAGGACGGTAATACACACTAGTGCTGGTCAAACTGAATCACTACATAAAGAAGATTGAATCTACATCTTCATCTCTTGCCCATCAAACCAAAATAAATTAAAGACTTCAACAGAATATCTGAGATACCTAGCATATGTTAGAGGAGAAAGTTGGAAATATGCTTCAACTTATAGGCACAGAAAAGGACTTTCTGAACAAAACCGCAGCAGTGCAGGCATTAAGATCAATAACTGAAAAATGGGACTATGAAACTAAAAAACCTGCCAAACAGCAGAGAACATCATCATTCAAGTAGACAGGCCTACAGAATGGAAAAAAACCTTTGCCAGCTATATAGCAGTGGGTGGGTTAATTATTGCTCAACCCTCATTAGAAGGTTGATGTAGTAGATGGCAATTAACACAGAGTATAAGATACTGTACTGTGGGGTGCTCAGCCCTAAATAAGACATCACACACACAGAGAGACACAGACACACACTCACACACACACAGACACACACACACACACACCTCGCCTATCCTCTAGGGCCCAGGAAAGACTGTAAGAACCATTGGCAGTGGATGACTAGAACAAAAGTGTTTCCTGAACCAACAGGGCAGCAGTGCACATGAACTCACTGTGTACTCAAGACCTGCACAGGCCCAAGTCTGACAAAACCCCGCACGAATGAGGGAGTTCATCCAAGTCCCATACCTAGCTGAGGAGCGATCAGCAGGGATGGTTGCTGGGAAAGAGGAAAAGACAGCCTTCTTCAAGGCTAGGGTTCCCCAAGGCCAATGGCTAACCCCTGTCTATACACTGCCATTACTAAGTGGACTCATTGGTTTTTAACATAAAACATGAACATGTGAAATTAGGAAGGAACACTGTGGTGGTGACGAAGCAGAAAATTAGAGAGACGGGAATGGGTGATAGTCTCCTTCAAACACATTGAGTATGGAGGAAATTCTCAAACAATAAAAATATTAGTCCACACTTTATTATCTTTAGAACCTAACCAGCGGAAAGCTTAAAATAACACACACTGCCTACAGCAGTGGCTTGCATTGTAGTTCTGTGGACAGTAGTGATTAAGGGTGCTCGGAGAGTTTAGCTGGACATACATACCTATAAAATAAATTGAAAAAGAAAACCACATAAGTAAATCATACACATCCCTCACATACCCTGGGTCATACTTCTAGATGCAACTGAAGGTATGGAAAGAAGAGAGTTCCTCCTGTGCAGTGGGAAACGTTCACTTAGAAGGGTGTTTGGAAGAAAGCTGGCTTAAGATATGGCATAGAAAAGTTGATGCTCTAACGACTCTCAGGACACATTGCAGCCACAGCACATGGCAGAACGTTTCCTGAGCTCAGAGAACAATGTCATTAGTGGACAGTGGGAGCTGATGCAAAGGTCAGATGTCAGCCCCTAGTTGCCTCTAAGCAAAGCGTGGCCTGATAGATATTCAACAGGCCTTTAATGTGGCAGGCTCACCTCTGCTTGTGCACACTGTCTAAACACAGCCCTACAGGAAGTGAGGCAAAGTCTAGCTCCCTCCCTGAATGCCTGCTGCTTATAACATCCAGCCTCAGGCCATGACCCAAGGTGTTAAGCTTAATCCTAAAATACACACATTCCAAGGAGGGAGTCATCAGACTCAGCTGGTTCCATTAAATCTTCCATGGAAAACATTGTCTTCAGGATATTTCACACAAGACCTGTTCAGCTTGGTACTGGATGGACTGTGGGGTGATTAGCACACATATTTATTTAAAAAAATGTAGCATACCTAAGGGATTTCGTGGCATTCAAAATGTGTAGTTTAGCCTAGAAGAAGGGGTTCTGTTTATCCTCTCTAACCTCGGGGTGCAGAAATGACAGCACGTTTAAAGCTAACGTCACCAGGGCCCTGTGGCTCACCTGGAGATGATGGCCTGTGCCGACAGTGAGAGGGAGAGACAACACAGGCAAGGTGAGAGCGCACGCCAGCGCCTGCAGTTCACGCGGAAGGGCAGGGGCGGCTCTGGACTCCTGTCATGTCAGCTCATTTCTTCCACACTAAGAAGAGCTCTTGTGTAACAAGTCTGCTTTCAGGAACACTGAAATTGCACACGCTTGGGAAAATAATCTCGCCAGGACTTCAGGCGAGGGGACAGCTGAGAGGGTGTTTTCCTTAATGGCCAGTGGCCATGCTCAAAGCAAACAGCTCTGTAGATGATTAACACACACGGCAGATGGGGCTACACTGGAAACTGAAACAATTAGTTCCTGGGCTTTTAAATATGAAGCTCTTGTGTTTGTTTGGATAAACTCAGGATAAGGCAGAAATACTGATTTGTTCACTCTTGTTGCCAAACCTGAACCAATATTTACAAACCATTTTGCTGAGCAAAGTTCATGTCAGCTGACATCAGGAGCATATGCCACAAACTGCAGAGAACTGTATAAGCCAGCCTGGAGCTGGGTGCTAGGTCTAGTCGTACTGTATATGTAACAGGGTGTATCTGTTGGAGAAGCATACAAAGTGCTGTAAAAAAAAAAAAAACAACCTAAAATCCAACAGAAGTGTGTTATTTTAGAACTCAAGAAATATGAAAACTCCTTAGAAGAAAGGCAGGCCTCCTTGGTGTCCCGGCACACTTACTGAACCACTTACTTTTCCTGTGAAAATGCTGTGCAGGGTGAGGGAGGACACAAAACAGGGGCACAGGGTTGATGTTTCCCACACTCCCTAGTCTCTAAAGCAGTAGCAAGCATATTCTTTCCCTAGTAGACATCTTGAAGTATGCCTAAGTGCTGCTGATGTTGGTTTTATCAATTTTCTTTTTGCAGTCAAGAAGCCAAGGCCACTCAGACAGTCCTCAGAGAACTAGAACTAGTCTCCCTTCAGTGACCAGCATAGGAAGTGCTACCATTCGAGAAGGACATGAGTGGAGTCTGAAGAAGGGAACGTTCAGTCAAGTCAACTTTGTCCTTCTGAATTGTACCTAATATAATAATGTCAACAATAAAGCAACACAGGCCATCTATAGAGAATTTTCCACCAGCTGGAGAGATGCTTCATCAAGCACCTACAAGACTGAAGACTATTCTTCAAATCTCTACACAATACTACCATCTTTTGAATAGCCTTGTTTTCCTTAAAAGAATATACATTAAATGATTCAGTGCAGTTAAACCTAAATTCTGTGTTAGCATCTGTGTTAGCACTGCTTGAGCTAGCAGCATAGGAAAGACATGCGCATGTGTATACACATAATACCATGCATATGCATACGTAAGTGTGTATATACACAAACATGCTCCAGAATATTAAACGCTAACCTGAAAAGGATAGCAGGCACACACGAGGGCTGCCCAGTAGCTTTTATTAGCTTCACCAGTGAATTTTGTATAAAAAGACAAGTTACAGACTTACAAGGCACAACGGTAACCTACACTACACCTAACCGTCACCATACAAACCAAGCCACCGTGAACAGGAACTGATGGCAGGATTTAAAAGATGAGAATGTTTAAGCAGGAAATCTTCAAAGCAAGTGGAAACAGAAGTTGAGACTAGGAGTGGGCTCTGGGTCATCCGGGGGAAGGACCACTGGCAGGGTAGAGCTGAGGAGCTGCAGTAAGCTGTGCCGGGGGAAGGACCACTGGCAGGGTAGAGCTGAGGAGCTGAAGTAAGCTGTGCCGGGGGAAGGACCACTGGCAGGGTAGAGCTGAGGAGCTGAAGTAAGCTGCAGCAAAGAGGCTGGGGATCCCACACTCCTGCTCTACTACAAAGGCTCCTGGGAACCACACACTCTGCAAATCTGAGATCATACTGTCACGGGCAAACACATGCCAGCTGACAAGCCCCAGGACAGTCTTACAGAAACAGCTCATCATGCTGGCCTTTAAATCCACATCAGACCCTTTCTTCTTTGTTTACTCTGCTTCGGAATGTCCTAGTTACTCTAAATCTTGCTGTCACAACACAATAAGAAATGATAAAAAAAAAAAGTGGCAAGGTATTGGGGGTTGTGGCCTGCTAAAATTCTAAATCCTCACAGGATGCCACAGAAAGAACACACATTTTTGAACCACTATATTCCCTTGAAAAGTAGTGAGCATTTGGAAATGTCTTACTTAAAACTTTATATAGAGTTTTAGGTTGTAATATACAGATTCCCGAACTGGAGAGAAACACCTGCAGTTGACTTGAAGAAACAAACATATAGCAACTGTAGCAGCCATAGGACTGGAAAGTCACAGGTCCCTAAGATTCTCGAGAAGAGCCTCTAGACCCCTAGCTGCACACAAACATGGTTAGAATCCTAAACCATAGAAACTGTGAGATAAGAGTATTGTTAAACATGTATGTATGTAAGCCAACCATGGCATGAACTTTGTCAATACAGATGGGCAAGAACATCACCCACCATGATCCTGCACTAATTCAGCAATCACTTCTGAATTCTTCCTTACCTCTCTTTATACACAGCACTCACTGGATCGTGAGAATAGGCATACAATTTTTAAAATTTAATGTTTTACTTATTTTGCCTACATTTTCTATCAAGAATATGGAAAAAAATATTACTTTACTGTTGTTGTACATGAATCTAGCTTCCAAAGTTCTACCACTGTAAGTGAAACACTACCATCAATGTAGGCATGTTTAAAGTCATATTGTGAATTAGTCCAGGAGAGAAGGCAATCTGGTAAATTATATATCTCTAAGTAAAGTGTACTCCCTCTCTCTAAGCCAAATTCAATGACAGAATACTCAAAGCACTGATTTTACCACCTTCTTTGCAGTGTTATTTTTTTTTGAGCTGAGAAATGATTCTTTGAAATTGATCAGAACAAATTTAAATATGTCTTTGAATTTCTCAACTTAATTTTATCTTCAACTGTCTGATCTCTAAGACGATCACTATTTATATAGACAGAGTCAAGCATTATAGAACATTGATATGAAAATAAAACACAATTATTTACATGAAAACACTTGTATGACTATGATCCCAGCATCCAGAAGGCAGAAGTATAAGGATATCTAGCTTAGGGCCTGGGTTACATAGTGGGACCCTATTTCCAAAAAAAGGAAAAGAAGAAGAGAAGGAGGAAGAGGGGAAATGAGAAAGGAGATGGTGGAAGAACAGGAAGAAGAGAAGACCATCCCAGTGCCCCAGCCTCAGCACAAGCACCCCAGCATCAGTACCAGCACCCCAGCACCAGCACCCCAGCACCCCAGCACCAGCCTGACATCTAGCAGTTGCTCATCATTTTATTTAAATGACTGAGTGGTAAGTTGCACAGACACAGAACAGCCAGCAATAAAAGATCTATATGAAATGCATGGAATAGAACTCCGAGGGAGGGAGGGAGGGAGGGAGGGAGGGAGTTCTAGGCAATATCCAAAAGATGGCACATTGGTCATGAAAAGAAAATCTGCCCCTGCCATATCTTTTCCCAAAGCCCTTGTTTGAGGACAAACTGAACAAAGAGGGCTCAGGCTGTTGCGCCATCTCACCAAGCTATGACATCAAATGCTTCTGTGTGCATTACGCGCTTTGTTCCTCATAAAAAGGTACATGGCCTTTTCCAAACCGAACCAGGGATGCAAGCAAGACATAAGCTCCACTGCCCAAGAGAGCAGACTCACAAAGAGCCCACCCCACACTCTAGCCACCGTTCTTTTGTTTTGTTTCTGTTTTTTCGAGACAGGGTTTCTCTGTGTAATAGTCCCAGCTGTCCTGGAACTCACTCTGTAGACTAGGCTGGCCTTGAACTCAGAGATCCACCTACCTCCAGCATCAGCACCCCAGCATCAGCACCCCAGCACCAGCACCCCAGCACCCCAGTGCTGGGTGGGATTAAAGACATGCTCCACCACTACTGGCTCTAACCACCAATCATTTTCTTTTTCCTTTTTTTTCTTTTTCTTTTCTTTTCTACAAAACTCATGGTTTTATTTTTATTGTATGACATCTTTCTCAATATTGTTATAGATTCCATTTGCTAGTTTCAAATTTCAAGTATTATTATTTTTTATTGATTTTTATTGAGCTTTACATTTTTCTCTGCTCCCCTCCCTGTCTCTCCCCTCCCGCAAAGTTCCCATGCTCCCAATTTACTCAGGAGATCTTGTCTTTTTCTACTTCCCATGTAGTTTAGATCTATGTAAGTCTCTCTTAGTGTCCTCATTGTTGTCTAAGTTCTCTGGGATTGTGATTTGTAGGCTGGTTTTCTTTGCGTTATGTTTAAAAGCCACCTATGAGTGAGTATATGTGATAATTGTCTTTCTGTGTCTGGGTTACCTCACTCAAAATAATGTTTTCTAGCTCCATCCATTTTCCTGTAAAATTCAAGCTGTCGTTATTTTTTCTGCTGTGTAGTGCTCCATTGTATAAATGTACCACATTTTTCTTATCCATTCTTCAGTCAAGAGGCATTTAGGTTGTTTCAGGTTCTGGCTATGACAAACAAAGCTGCTATGAACATAGGTGAGCACATGTCCTTGTGGCACAATTGCGCATCCTTAGGATATATACCCAAAAGTGGTATTACTGGGTCTTGAGGAAGGTTGTTTCCTAATTTTCTGAGAAATCGCCACATTGATATCCAAAGGGGCTGTACCAGCTTGCACTCCCACCAGCAATACAAGAGTGTTCCCTTTTCCCCACAATCTCTCCAGCATAAGTTGTCATCAGTGTTTTTGATCTTGGCCATTCTTAAAGGTGTAAGACGGAATCTCAGAGTTGTTTTGATTTGCATTTCTCTGATGACTAAGCAAAGAAAAGCCAGTGCTCCTTTATTCTTTGAGAAGAAAGCAGTTATCTGGGTGAGGGAATGGGAACTACTGTGAACAATTACCTTACAAAATTGCTACACACCAAAAACTTGCCCTTCATCTACTAGGTAGGTGGGGCAAAAACAGTTTGGTTTACAACTTATAAGTTTAAGTTGACTTATATTGATCCCAATGAGAGGACCTATAAAGGGGGTGAATTTGATTCTAAACTTCTGTTTCTGATAAAATATCCTGGGACTCTTCTGATAGTCTCTTCTGATAATATCTCAAACCATGGTTTAGCAAATCTGAAGAAAATAAGAGTCAAGAGGGAACTAACTCCATTAGCTTCTCCCTAGCCTGTGATGCCAAGGGCTCTTGTCTGAAGTAGAAACCCCAGGAAGGTGGGTCTTACTACATCACTTCATCAGCTGAGCCTCCAGCAGTGGTTTATAATTTACTCAGGAAAAACAGGTAGTCAAACATTGGTCAAGACCCCTGAAAGGCATCCAGAAAACTGCTTGCTCACTCCACACAGCCCGAGGCTTATGCAGAAGCACCATGATCCCTTGTGAAAGAGAGCTGCCCTCCCAAACTCAATTTGTTTGTCCTTCAGGAAAAGCAGTGAGACAGACCAGGGGACAAGGGTTGAAAAACCAAATACAGGGTAATGTAGAAACCAAAGTCAAAGGCTTATGGTACAAATACTCCCAGGAGCAGTTTTCTGTACAGAAGAAAATTTATGATCTCGAACATTTGAAACCGCTGAATATAAATTATAAAGTGTGCCAATGTGAAGTTTTCCTGGTGAATACAACACTTCTCACACTGAAGAGTGTCTTCTCAACAACTGTGCCAGGCTAGCCCACACTAAGGAGTGTCTTCTCAACAACCGTGCCAGGCTAGCCCAGTTTTCTTCTACAGGCAAAGCACTACAAAGCAGGGGCAAAATGAAAGACTCTAGATGCTTAAGAAACTCAAATACTCACACCTAGAATGTTGAAACTTTGACCTAAGAGACAAACTGACAAGAATATGACCAACATAGGGCTGGGAGCTATGTGTTGTTGCTTTAGATGCAGGAATTGGCTTCTAATTATTTAATTGCTCATTTAGCCCAGTGCTGAGAACTGAATCCAAGACCTACTGAGCTAGACCCACATCCCATCCCTCCACACTCTCCTCAGAGGCGCCCTGGTGGCCACAGGCAAGGCATGGCTCTGTGGCTTCAGCATCTCCCACTTTTTCAGTTGCCTCTGGAGGCAGCAGGGTTCCTTCCCAGGACTTCAGGAGCAGGAAGAGCAAAAGCAGCCATGAAGCAAGTCTTGCATGAAGTGCAGACTTTTTGCTAATGAGCACACAGACACAGGAGCAATTCTTCCACATCATAGAACCCATCCTTCATTTCCTCCCCACATGAATACGTAAGTCTTTGCGTGTCCTCACAGGGCTCACTACTCCCTTAGGATAGGGGGGCACGTGTGTGTGTGTGTGTGTGTGTGTGTGTGTGTGTGTACGCACGCATGTGCTCTGGCAGCTCCTGGCATTTAGAAATGAGGATCCAGAACTCCAACATCCTTCCACCTAACAGTCACTCAGCAATGTGTGACAGTTTATGAACCCCATTTCCCCACGGAACACTGGGCTAGTGCTTTAAAGGTAGGGCTGCTTTCTTTCCAAATGTCCTTGGAGGAAGGGCGGGAGGGAGAGAGGAAAGGAGGGAGGGATACAGGCAGGAAGGCAGGCAGGCAGGCAGGCAGGAAGGCAGGAAAAAAGGAAGGGAAGGAAGGAAGAAAGGAAGGAAGGAAGGAAGGAAGGAAGGAAGGAAGGAAGGAAGGAAGGAAGGAAGGAAAGAATGGAAGAAGGGAAGCAGGCAGGCAGGCTCTCTCCCTCTGTACTTTAATCTCGAATATTAAAGAGTAGAGTCCTGACCACTAACTGCCAAATGATAAATCACTTGCTACAACCACTGAATGAAATGAGAAGACACTTAAATGTTTGAAGAGTCACTTCAACATAATTATTTTCTCAACTGCAACATATTTTCCCAAGTTACCAGGTGTTTAACAGTACCATTGGAAAGAAATCAAGACTATTTTATTCCATTCTGGCATCAAAACACTTAACTATTCTTTTACTGCTGTGCATAACAAAATGGTTTACCTTCCAGCATTTTCTGAAGACTGCTCCTCATGACATGGATGTTCTCTATCCCGATAAACTGAAACTTGATATTGGAATAATTGTCTTCATTCTCATAGCCTTTCCCTGCAGCACGATTCGCCATTGCATTAAGCTGCAATGGTCAGCAAAACAAAATAGGCATCAATTACATTCTGCACATGGAACAACCAACACATTTCCTGGACACTTATTAAAACATTGCAAAGATGTATAGACACGTAATGCGGTTTAAATCTCTGGAACACTGTGCTGAGCTCTCATAGCTGCAAGCACAAAGGCTGAGCTATGGTCAATAGCACTCATGTGATGGTCTGGGTAACATTTCCTTAGTTGGGAAGTATTCCCTAAGTCCTCCTGGAGATGCCTCTGCCAATTCTGACGCCAGTGCTGGCCTGATATGGAAGTCTGTGGCAGAGCCAATTCAACACTATACATCAGAACTTGCCGACAGGCAGAAGAATATCCACAGAGAGGTCTATCAATACACAGCTCTGCAAGTTAAATTATCTGCCAGAACCATAACACCAACAAACACGTCCTCAGGTAGGAGTGTTACTTCTCATTTATCCAGTTGAACCTTCAGCAGGAATCTGATAAACCGAAGGGAGAACGCTGATAGCCGGGCTGAAGGGACGGACGCTTCTTCAACTTGCTTTCTTCAAATCTTCATGGATAATGGAGGAGGTTTTGTCACTTTCAGAACCGTAATTTTGTAGGTAAGACATTGGAATTTCAGTGTAAACTGGGTTCAATGCTAATGGACTGTGAAGAAACTGAATAAGCCCAAACTACTCTAACCCTGTGCAGTATAATCAAGCAGATGAGTCCTGCCCTAGGTGGGAAACAGATTTCTCATGGGGATGTAGGCTGGGATCTCTTCTCCTGCAGTTTGACTGAGCAAGCTGTCACTTACGGAGAACAGTGTTCACTGACCATTCTCTTCTATAGGCCACAAAGGTTAGGGAATAGCCAGGTGGGGCTGGCAGTGGGGAAGACCTGCTTTTAAGAATACAGCACAAAGTAGTACTTCAAATGGTTCAGTTCAAAAAGCTAAGTTAAGTTAAAAATACTCTGGCCCAGATCTTCTAGTTACAAGATAAAAGGTCCCAGCACATACAGATGAAGAATGTCTGCCATGATGTTTTTGTAAACACGGAAGCTGCACACCTATGAGTATCTCATCAGAGTGGTAACTGGATAAATCACAGCATATACATGGAATACAGCCAGGCATCAAAGACATGGATCCCGATCTATCTCCCCCTTTCTCTCTACACATCATACATCTACATGTACATATGTGTAAGCTAAAGAGTGTTCATGCAACCAACCACTGTTAATAAACTTGCTGATTGATTTATTCACTTTCATTATGAAGAATTAAAATCACAGGTGACAATTTCAGCAGAAAGAGATGGCAAGCTATAGGGGAACACTATCAACACTGCTTCAGATGCTCTTATAGCCTTCCACTGTTACAGGAAGCATATATTAAGTCTGAATCATAAGTCATAAAATGAGGTGATAAGGAAGAAAACAGAATACAGCTGACAGCAAGCCCCTGCAACGGGAGTCCCTGCTTCAAGAGCAAGTCGGTCTCCTGCTCCTCAGCTCAGCTCCTGTCACCTGTGGGGCCTGTCAGCCCTTAGACAACTAATTCCAGTCTGCAGAAGCAGGCCACCAGTCCTAAGAGCATAGGCTTTAGCCTTAACCAAGAAAAACTTAAATCTTAAGAGATACTGTATGTTCATCCTTTAAAAGGTTCTAATATCTCATGGGACATTTCTTCTTCTAGAAATTACGCACACATGTTACCCTCATAGAATTACGTACTATAAAAAAAACACTGCTTTATGTAATTATTTTCAGAGCTGTTGGCTAAAACTTTGTAATAAGTTTCATAAAATGAAACAAATTAACAGGAACCATACAAGAAGCTTATCTGAATTCAAGTCAAGCCTTCTCACCACATACCCCCTCCTCTTCTAAAAACAACAACATGCAACAAGCAAAACTGTTACTACTACAGTTAATACATATACAACATATGCTCAGACTTTAAAATAATTAAAAAGCTACAAAGGAAGAATCGACTGGCAGTCTTCCTGACTGGCACACAGGAGAAAGTGGTTTGAAAGTCAATGTGTACTTCACACAACAGACAGAAGGTGGCAATATTTAATCTATCAAACAGACGATTTTTTTCAGGAGCAGCATTTATTTTCAGCAAAAGCTGAACTCTCAAAGTAGAAACACAGTTTTATCCAAAAAGCTACTCTAGTCTGGAGATAGATGATAGATAGATAGATAGATAGATAGATAGATAGATAGATAGATAGATAGATAGATAGATAGATAGATAGATAGATATGGATAGGACAGACAGAGTATGCTTCACACCAAGAAATCACTACTAGCAGATCTAATGTGGCTCTTTTGAGAACTACATTTTATAATTAAGTAAACAGCTATTGGCTTCAGATTCTAATAATTCAGAAATAGATAAAGCATCCCAATTTCTAGATCTGCTTGAGAAGCAGGGGTGGGAAAATCTGCCCAGTTCACAGGAAAACTCTTTGCTGTCTAGCATTAGCATGTCTGGTGCAGAAATACCCATAGAAGAAACAAAGAGTCACTGGTTGGGATAAAAGATGCACATGAAGTTGTTCTTGTTGCCTTAAGCAAGTAACTGAGGACGGAAGGGAAAGCACATTGTACCAGTGTCAAATGGTAGAATAAAACCCCAACCCAGACTTCAGAGGGAACAAATGGGTTTAGGACTGGTAAGAGCTAGAACCTGGAGCAAGCCTGCCAGGTAAAAACAGTTACAGCGGGGGTTTACTGGGGAGGATGGAGAGGCTGTTCTGGATAAAGAAGTGAAAGCAATGGAGACCCAAGAAGGGCTCAAAGCATTTAGGGTCCTCTACAGATAGCCTCAGTTAAGGGACTTAAACACTGTCATGGTGAACAACTGTTGTGTCATTTTGAGTATCTTTAATGGAAAAGTAGAAACTGATTTAGAGCTGATGACAGGGAAGGTCACCACACGGGAGCAGCATGGCAAGTTGTGGGTATTTAAAAACTCAGCAGGGGGCCAGGCCTGTAATCCCTGCTATTCTGCAGGCTGAGTCAGGGACAATGAACGATAGCCTTGACAATTTAGTAAGATCCAGTCCCCAAAGTAAAGTAAACAGAGACTGAGGATGTAGCTCAATAGCAAAGCACTAGAAGTCACAGGTTCAATCTCCAGCACTGAAAAAGGAAAAAAAAAGAAAGAATCAGCAGTGAGAGGTGGAGAGAGTATGTGCCGCCCAGGAGCCCATCAGTTAACAGACACATGTCTACACCTCATTTATGGCCACACTCTACACACAGTTTACAAAGGAGACTAATGATTGGCTGACCAACTGGTCACATGACTACATAAAAGAATGAGGTAAGAGGTGATCAAGCCAAAACTAGAAAGGAACATAATCAGGTTCTGTACCACCCCATGAATCACATCCATGAATCCCCAGTGAGTGCTGGTCTGGAGAGCCAGCTGAAGGAAGGCCTGGTCCCTACCCTAGCCTTGGAGTCTAGGACCACACCAGTTACATTTTATGCCTGGATCACGGTAAAGCCTGACCTCAGTGTTAAACAGGAAAACACAGCAAAGCTGATTTAGCAGGGGAACTGGGCCAAAGCCTAACACAGGTTGTCAAAGGAGGTCCTCTCCTCCCCTCATCTTACTATGACCGACTAACTTTAACTGTGGCATACTCAGGGAAATACTAGATGATTCTATTGCGTACAAGTACTGTCTACAGATGAGCTTGTCAACTTCTTCCCCTCCCCATCTAGAGGCGGCTTGTGCATATTTAAGAGTATCAGGATTATATTCAAACAGGAATCTTGATTCAGGTTAATTTACATTTTCAACCCACATATGATGTGAAATGGTCTTTTTCCCTATCTACAGACTATGCGGACTGAAGAATGCTTTTCTCCAGGACTCTTCCCCTCCTGTGCTTTCTGCCAGGCTCATCTTTTCTGTGTAGTTGGTAGAAGGGGCCACATGGAATGAAAGCAGTTAGATAAATAGCTCTTTGCAAAGCTAGGCAATTGCAATTGTCTTATTGCTTAACAGTGCTTCTCTGATGAATGCTAATTGGCCATCTCTCCCTTTTATTAGCATGGGTATCCAAAGGGTGACTTTCTGAAAGCACACATGTAGGCTTCAATTCCACGCATGCACATGGAAGATCCACTATGGCATGAGCCTATTCCAGCAGCCCTACCAGCACACTTGCCCACAGCCCCTCACTGGGGACCTTCAGTACAGGTAAGTTGTCTCAGCAAAGTTTGATCAAGTTTGCTCAGGTGCAACCTAAGCCAAAGGATATTGCTCCATCTTTTCATGAACAAAGAATAGGAGTGATGACTGTCCTTGCCTGCCACGAAACATAATGGTACTCTCCCATTCTCCGTCATCTGTCACTGGCCCTGCAAGGCTGATGCATATATGACCAGGAAATATGGTCCTACCTGTTACACACCCCTAATCTTCACAGCTGTGTCTTGAAGATGCTACCTGCTTGGAACCCAGTAAACAGACACTACCTCATCTCCAGGTAAAGAGAAACACCCCATGACTTTGTGTTATACAATAAAATAACCTCAGATGCAGTGATGCTAAGGCCATAAGCACGAAGTAGTCTTTGGAGCTGGAGTGAGACACAGGCTGATCTCAACCTCACCCCAGCCTTCAGCACTCACTTCCTCCAGAGCTGGTAGGTGGACAGTACACAGTTCAAAGCCCTTCCTGCTCCTTTGGCCTTGAAGTGATTTTGGCTGAGCTTGGGGCTGGCTCTTCAGCTGTGTCTCTGGTTCCACTGGGTGTGTGGCCAACTGAAGTGGCAACCCTCTATAGTGTCCTGAAGTGGACATGGTCCCCTAGAGAGGATTTTAGTAAACAGAACACTGGCTTCGGAGTCAAATAAGCCTGTATTTGACTGAATGTGGTCTCCGCCCTAAACTGTGCGATATTGATGAATTATTTAACCTCTTTAAGGCTAAGCCCTTACCCAGGGAAAGAAAAAAGGTCTGCTAATCTGAAGGATTCTTACAAGAATTAAATAAGAAAGCGCTTAACACTCTTGCAAGTTCATCAAAATCTGATAAATTTTGATATCAGAACATCTGATACAGTCAAGAACAAGGCTGTGATGTGATGGAACACTCCTTGTTTGAGACCTCAGCAAATACTGTTCTGACACATTTAGATTTCAATGCACCAATCTCTAGCAGCAGCACCTTGCCCCGAGGAGACTCTGGACAATACATACTTGAGGATGTCATGGCCTCTGCTGCCCGTCACTCTCATAGCAGCGAGCAATTCAGAAGGCTTTCATCTGAGTGGGTGGCTTGGAAGCTCTGTGTGGATTTGGCTAAAGGCCAAGGATCAGGATGCTCTGAGCTGCCTCCTGAGCCTTTCTCTTTATACCAGGGAGTAAACCTGGATTCAGGGGCAAGGACCTGGGGAATGCTTACACGTCAGCACACAAACCTTTCATGGCAAATATCCATTTACTTTCCTGGCTACGTAGGATGCCTAACACACTCGAGGTTGGGGTAGGGATCAACCAACATAGTCATGGTCCTTAAAAAAAAAAAAGGAAAAAGCAAATGGTTTAAAAACCATGTGCATGTGCCTGGATTATATAAGAAGATACCTAACTTTATTTAGTGGATGAGAGTCAAACTTCTTATCACTAGAATAAACAAAGTGAGTACTAACTACACCCTTCAAATCAAATCCTGAGGATTAATTGGCTTTAAATATGGACTAGGCCTGGCCCTGCAGCTGCCACACTCTGGGGAAGGCTTACACCACACAGAGCCAACTTGGATCACTGGCTCTTCAGTTAGCAGGTCTATCTGTTTATCTCTGTGTAAAGCTGGAAAGCAGGATAGGAAACGGGTTTCCAGTCTCCACTCAGTAAAGCCTCAGCTTCCCTCCCCATCCTGAGCCTGGCTGCAGAATATCGTCTAAGCAGTACAAACTCTCAGAGGACACAGAAGACACGGGGAGGAGGCAGGAGGGTGGTCGGGTCAGAGGAAGGGGTCCAGGTCTGATTCGGACAGAAAGGCACAAACTGAAAGGCAACAATAGAAGTTAAAGACTTTTTACATCCTTCAAGTGCAAACCTCCTAGCATCTTCTTCCCTGGTCTGGAGATTCTGTCTGTGTTGTGCAGTGAAAGTTTACTAGAAAGGCAGAGACCTGGTATGTAGGATGTGGCAAGATGTGAAGACTATGTCTATAAAACCTACAACTTCACCATGAAGCACCTACTCATAATGGTTTAACTTTTAAACTGACTTGAGCTATTAGTCTATTTTCTCTTTCCTATGTCAAGTTTTTATTCCCTTGTGTTCTTTTTAAAATAGCATTGCTGACATTTAATTCATATGTCATACAACTTACCCATTCAGGGAGGCAACCTGTAAAACTAAACTGCACCCATTTACTGTGTGATCAGCACAATGTGAAAAACAAGGGAAACAGAAATGCACTCAACACAGTCAGCCCCTTCAGGAGCTAAGATACGAACAGGGCAGCCCTTGGTATCCCATGGTCTGGTCATGTCAAGAACAGCCCTTTGAAGATGAAGCAACTGGAGCCAGGAACTGTTGTAGAATGTTATTTTAAGGTGTGTTACTTCTGTTTAATGATGCAAAGATGTGTTTGATTAAATAAAATTCACCTGTGGTCAGGAGGCTGCGTCAGCGGACAGGAAGCTGCAGGGAAGAGCCAGGTGGAGAAGGGTTTTACGGAGGGGTGAGCAGCTGCACAA
This sequence comes from Ondatra zibethicus, assembly GCA_004026605.1. Taxonomy (NCBI): domain Eukaryota; kingdom Metazoa; phylum Chordata; class Mammalia; order Rodentia; family Cricetidae; genus Ondatra; species Ondatra zibethicus. The sequence continues at coordinate 106,852 of PVIU01005810.1, forward strand.
GGGCTTTTGGGGAGACAGAAGAGGAGAGGAGGTGAGCTGCTTATTATTCACCTCCTGCTCTCTGAGGAGCAGAACTGTACCTCAAACCTTGAATCTTGAGTTCTTTAGAGGGACAGAGATTTAGTTAAGTTCCCTTCTTAGCTGTGAAAGTCAGTACCTGAGGGAGCAGAATTATCTTAGGCTGTGGCCTAACCGCTGCTGACCTAGACAGCCATGGATTAAAAGGACAGCAAGGGATGGTATCAGTTAAGCTTTGGTTTGGTCGTGCCTTGGGACTCAGGGCTGCAGAGACAGACAAGCATGAAAATGTAGATACTTACTTTGGGTCGCGTGTCCACGACATAAATGAAGTCACTTCCGGGATTGGCTTTCCTGATGGCTTGGAGCATCTGTTCGTCCTCCAGACACCGAGCACTGAAGCCAGAAAGGGGCTGGCTGCTCCTGCAGATGGAAGCCTGCAGGAAGAGGCCACAGCAACACAGTGCCATCAGAGAGGCTTCGGGACCATCCCAAGAACAAGAAGTCCTTGGTTAGCCTGCACCCCACACCAATGTTGGAAATAGAATTAGACTTTGTGGAAATAAGTCGAAGAACCATCTACATGGGCAAGATTTCTGTGTAAGACTTAGGAATGTGTGAAGATGTTTAGATGGGATCCAAATCATGAAACCTAAAGCTATTTAAGCAACCTATTTTCCTTTTCAATAATATTGTTTCTCTTCACTGCTGAAAGTAGAATAACTATTCTCCTGAAACTTTCAAGACACTATTAATGGCAAGACTGAGGAAAAATTTTACTGCTTTTTATCATTTTCTATCCTCGTCTATTTAAAAGATCATGAGCACCCAGAATCAATTCTAAGGGTCATATTTTCCCAGTAATGAAAGCCCACGTCACTAAGGTTTGCTCAGTAACAGTGTTTAGAAACAAGAGGTTTCTTCAGACTCCTCTTAGCATGTCCTGACATTTCCCTGACCTTCAATTCCAACATCATACAACCATCCTTCCACTTCCCAGGTCCTGCACTGGTGGGTTTAACCAGCTGTGGCTTTAAACAACCGTGGATCAAAAGTATTCAAATAAAAAGTACTGAACCTGTATTGAACACACTTAGACTTTTTTGTCACCTATCCCTAAACACTCCATCATAGCAAGTATTTACTTCGGGTATTTTAAGCAACCGAAAGCCAATGTAAAGTATGCAGAGAGGGTGAGCAGTGTACGTGCAAACACTAGTATTGTAGAATATTATTTTAAGGTGTGTTACTTTTGTTTATGCTCTAGGACTTTGTTTAACGATACAAAGATGTTCTTGAACAAATAAAATTCACGTGTGGTCTGGAGGCTGCATCAGCAGTCAGACAGGAAGCTGTAGGGAGGAGCCAGGTGGAGAAGGCTTATAAGGAGGGTGACAAAAAGCATATGGACTTCTTGGTACTAAGTCATTTATGAGTTTTGTTCCCTAAAAATTTATGCTGTGAATTTAGGAGACCATACTGTACATAAGTTAAAGTAAAATAACTCTTAAAAACACTAACATAACTCTCAGTAACAAACATACCCAGAATGCTGTTCATAAGTAAGTCTCTAACCATGACCTGCAAAGCTGCTTGATTTCAAAGGGAGTCTGGGTGATGGTGAGTTCCGCAAGGCCCATGTACAGAAACAGGATTAAAATTAATGTCATGGGGTGCCTTGATATCTGGTAAAACCAAGAGACCCTAATGGAAGCTCTCACCACACACTGCTCCTACTGACAAGGACCCTATCACATAAGCCTCCTGACCTAACAGCCTGTGGCAGCTCGTGGTCACTGAAGTAAGGGGTCTCAGTTTCCCTCCGTCCTATGGTATGGACAAATCAGTTAAACATCCAGTAGGAACATGGATAGCCTCCTTGTCACGATTCTGCAAGGCCTGACACCCCCCCCACAGCACCCCATTTTCACCCCTCCCAGTGCAA
>PVIU01005811.1:0-108685 GCA_004026605.1 Ondatra zibethicus
GGGGGGGGAATGAAACAAGAGAGACTAATCCCCTGGCAAGAGGTGCTGTTTGATGATGCTTCAGCTGGTTATCCGTTATGGTGGTTAGGAGGCCAGAGAGGATCGTAGATCTCCGAGGTCCACAGGGGCAGGGGCAGGGAAGAAGACAGAGAGAACGCTTGGACAAATGAAGTGCCTCAACAACCGAAGAGTGGCTGATGGATGCTCCCACACCTCGGAAGACCGACCTCCCAGCAGGAGAATAAAAGGTGCAAGAAGCTGTGCCTGCTAGAACCACACAGTTAGAGAACTGATCTTCTAACCTCCCGATTCAGGAGTTTATAATGTGCCATAAAAACTCTCGTCTGTGGGCTAAAACCTGGCACTACTACACTTAACTGCATTTTATTGCCATTGTTCAAATCCCCGATTCACTGTTACTTTTTCTTAAGTAGAATTGGTTCTATTTTCAGCAGTGCAGGTGCCAAGATGTTTTGTTAAAAAAAAATTCCACAGAGAATGGATTTGATTTTGAAAATGCAGACCCTGGATTTCAATTCTTAAGTTGCAATGCTGGAGTAGGCACGGAGGACGTTTTGATTAAATCGTGCGTATGTTCAGGCTATTAATCCCAGCTTGGATGGTGTCTGTAGGTACAGAAAACCACATGAAAACCAGAGATGTTCAGAATTCCTGGCCAGTGAAGGTCATGCTGTGGGTAGCTTTGCTTTCTGGCTTTCTAACAAAATTTTGACAAGTTTTACACACTAGTTGAATATCTCATATCCTAAGTCCCTGAGACCTGAAGAGTTTTGAAGTTTAGATATTTTTGGATATTGAAAAGTTTGCATAACATAAGATATCTTGGGGGAAATGAGACCCAAATCTAAATAACAAATTTATTTGTTTCATGTATGCCTTGTATGCATATCTCAGTGGTAATTACATACGCTATTTTTAGGGTGCCTATGTTTTGACTGTGACTTGTCACATATGATCAGGTGTGAAATTTTCTATTTGTGGCATCCTGTTGTCACTCACAAACATAGATATTGGAACATTTTGGAGTCCGAAATTTCAGGAAAGGGATGCTTCTCTGCCAGGGTAGATTGGTGATTTCATCTGCTATTGAACGGGGCAGGGTTAAGAAACTTGTTGTATTGAAGAGACTGTTGGTACTTTAGAAAATACACCCAACAACAGACAGTGTTTATGTGTGTATTTCAAATGTTGGGGCCATCAGTCATGAGTTTTCTCATGTTTTTGCCTGACACAATTTTATTTCAGTGTTTGGTTATAATTTGTGATCTGTTAATTCCCTACTCAAAAATTAAACAAACTAGATTGCTCCTTAAATTAAATAGCTGCACAGGATCAAGTCCATAGCGAGAAATAAGAGTCTGGTCATTGCGCCTTTGCCTTTTCTCACCGCACAATCCTATGGAAGCAGAATCAATTGTAATGAACCAATTCTCAGTATCTAATCACATTTCCAGATACTGACCTTTTTGTCTGTACTCAAGGAACTTCACAAAGTGTGAAAATCCAGATTCCCACCATGAAAGCTAAAATTTAAAGTTAAAACAAACAAACAAAAATAATACCAACAACAAAACCCACATTTATTTAGTTAAGTCAAAGCAATATTTTCTGTTTTCTAGGAGTTCTTTCTGGAGAAAGGCTGTTATGATAATTCAGATAGTCCAGTTATCTTAAAAGTGAAATAGTACCTGTTCTTTATTCTATGATTTTAAACATTTTAATTTTTGAAAATTACATTCAGGCCTACAATGTATTTTGGTAATGTCTATTCCTGTCTCTCTCCCCCCAACTCTTTGCCGGATCCCTCTTGTTTTCTTCAGCTTGGGTCCAATTGATGCTGCCCGTGTACAGTTAGATATCAGGTCATCCACTGGGGAAATGGGCAATCCACCAATGACCACCCCTGCCACCCTAATGAAAAGTGACTGTCTCTCTCCTCAGCAGCCATCAGGTCCTCCACTAGCGGTGGGGCATCAAGAGCCCCACACACTAGATTATGTTTTAAAAAGTGACTCTTCTACTTTGACTCTATGAATTACGGGATGCCCCTTTGAAGCCTTCTGGGCTCCTGTTTGTGCCTGCTGAGCTACAGCGGTCAGTTGAACTGCAGCTGGTGGACAGTTGTTCTGTCACATCTTCCGAAGTGCTCCTGTAACAAGATCTGACTGTGCATTGTGCCTCTGTGCTGTGGGACAATGGTCTTGTACCCTGTAAAGGTTTGTCATTGTACTGGTTTAATAAAATGCTGATTGGCCAGTAGCCAGGCAGAAAGTATAGGCAGGGCTCCCAGAACAGGAGAATTCTGGGAAGAGGAAAGACTCAGTCTGAAGTCATCACCCAAACACAGAGAAAGCAAGATGAGAATGCCTCACTGATAAAAGGTACCAAGCCAGATGGCTAACAGAGACAAGAATTATGAGTTAATGTAAGATGTAAGAGTTAATAAAAAAGCCTGAGCTAATAGGCCAACCAGTTTATAATTAATGTAGGCCTCTGTGTGTTTCTTTGGGACTGAATGGCTGCCTCTGTCAACACCACTGGGACATATACAAATGATGTTTTATTTTCTGGTGACAGTAGCATGTTGGAATCAAGATGGGATGTTTTTTGAACAATCACTGATGTGGGATTCCCTTCTGTATGCTGTGAATATGTTTTATTACTGTTGGTTAATGAATAAAGCTATTTTGGCCAGTTGTTTAGTGGAGCAAAGCCAGGTGGGAAATCTGAACAGGGCTATATAGAGAGAGTAGGCAGAGTCAAGGAGATGCCATGTAGCTGCTGAAGGAGAAAAACACCTACCAATAGGCCACAGCCTTATTGTGATACATAGGTTGCTAGAAATGGGTTAATTTAAGATGTAATAGTTAGCTAGGAAAACGCCTAAGTTATTTGTCAAGCAGTGTTGTGTTTAATACAGCTTCTGTCTGATTATTTGGGTCTGGGAGATGAGCAATCTCCATTTACAAACCAGCACGAGCGGCTAAACATGTTTCTTTGCACAGCCAGAAAGAACTATATAAGTGAAAACTCTGAGAAGTAAGAAAACATGTGTATTTGCAAGAGTCCATGTTGAAATGTGGGGTAAGTGTGCTGGATACACACAGGGGAAGACACTGAGCAGAGAAGAAAGACATGAGATAGTCTACCAGGTAGGCAGGGTCTATATGTGTAATGTCTGTGAAGGTGGAGTGGTGGCCAAGGGGGGAATCAAGGAAGGAGCATGGAGTACTGAGGGCCAGGTCCTCAGCTGCACACAGACTGAACTTCTGCCATGCTGCTTTGGAGTCCACTGTGATCCTGGCATTCATCCTGCCTCCCAGCGGCGGCTTTCCAGGAATGTAAGGCGACAGTTTTAAACTAGGTAAAACCGTTGCAGAGTTTCCTAAATGGTAGGACTCACCCTTTGAGGGGGTAAATTCCTCCAGACCCCTCTTCAATGTTTCCTTTCTTTCTTTGCTTTTTAAAATTCTCCCGTCATTCCCAAATGACTTCCTGACAAGCTAGTGAAGTAGTACAAAAAGCGGGATTAAAATGACCTGGTCTGTGTCCCACATTTACATTCGAGCCTGAGCCCTCAGAAGTATCTGCACTGGAGGAGCTTTCAGGCCCCATGCTAGGTGTGAGGAGACAGGGGCTCCTGGCTCATCTCAAACTAGGCCATGTAAGTACCTGTCTAGGACGACTTCAAAGACATCTGGGGCTGGTGCTTAATCTGGTCCGCCCGTGAGAGAAATTGTCATTACACCTTCTCAAACAAAACCTCATGGACAGGTGCGTAGTTAGATTCTGTGTAATGGTGTGCATGTCTTTCTTCCTTTCTTTCTCCTTTATTTTTTTCAGTTTATGCTTTCAAGAATCAACTAAGAAAGCTCTGTTATTTGATCCCGCTGATGTTCCCTTTCAGACAGCTGCCACCAGCACTGCTTGGCCACTTCCTTTTTATTTCCTATTCCCTTTTAACTGTCTGGCTTACTTTGATATGATTTCATCTCTCTCTGTAATGGCAATGAGAGAGGATGTTTTTTCCCAAGGCCATGGCATGATATGCCTTTTAATTCATTTTAGGTTTATTACCTAGAAAATTTAAGAATGAATTAGGGTTCTTTTTTTTTCTCCCCTGGACTACATATACGTTAGACACATTGGAAGGAAAAGGGGGACACTAGATCATATACTTGCTTGACAGACCCTTTCTACATCTGAATTGGTTGTCAAAGGGTTCATTTCTGGGTCTGCCACTGTTCTGCTTTGTGGCGCTGGAAAAGTCATGTAATGTATCTGCTTTCTGACTCTTTCTTTATAAAATAGTAAAAAGAATATGATTTTACCTTTCTTATCTCCCAGGGATTCCATGAGCTCCCAGATAAGGTGGGAAGCTTGCTCTAGGTTTCATGAATTCCACACAAGCATGCCTTTAAAACATCTTAATACCAAGATACTAAATGGAGAACATATTTTGTTTTGGAAAACAATGTGTTTTTAAAGAAACAATATTTTCATTGCACAGTTACAGTTTATTTTTTCCCTGTGACTTCTAGATCTTTTTTTAACATGTGATTTAACAATATGTTACATTTTGACAGTGATATATATCTATATGTAAAACTTTGCTTTAATTTGAACCCAGAAAGTTAATCCAGTCCCCAGTGACTGCTGTGGTCATTGAAACCTGATGCCCTACTAACAAGCCACAGAACAGAAATCACAGATAATGCTGCTGCTACAACAAAGTAAGGCCATTCCCTTAGAGTGTAGTGTCTATTTTACAATGCATTTTTCTTTTTCAACCACTGCTTCTTGGTTTGCATTTGGCTCCTGGCTGACCTAGTGGTAACTGAAAGATAAGAGACATTGCTTTATAGCTTTTGGGAAAGAAAACACTTTGCTCTACATTTATATTAAGTAGTGTGCATAATGAAATACCCTGGTATTCATCCTACTAATTTCTTGTTGCTAGACATCTCCAATTCTCCCCATGTTGGGTGGTGGCAATTTGCCACGGTTTCCTTCAGTGTAGAGGAAGCATATGTTCCCCAGATTTGAAAGTTCAGACCACACATAACAATCAATGAAATGATTTTGAAATTTGAAAATTGCCTCTTTCTCTCTAAACACCAGCACTAGGACTCCCAACTTCAGTGTCATCACCCTCCAGGGTATCTCCAGAAAGATACATGAAAATTATAAGACAAAATTAATTTTTGTATCATTTAAATTGGAAGCAAATGCATGCGAAATTGAACTGTTAAAGGGTTATCTCGACCCCTAATAAATTTCATTAAAAAAATATGAGAACAACAATAACAACAACAACAACAAGAAAAAGGGTGGTGGTACATGCTTTTAATCCCAGCACTTGGGAGGCAGAGGCAGGCGGATCTCTGTGAGTTCCAGGCCAGCCTGGTCTACAAAAGCTAGTTCCAGGACAGGCTCCAAAGCTACAGAGAAACCCTATCTCAAAAAAAAAATGAAACAAATAAACAAAGAATGAGAGTATTGTGTTGAATGCATGGTGTACAGTAACTGGGAGTCATGTGAGGTGAATACTCATGATGGATCTACTGAGAAGAGCATGCTAGGCAGCAGGATCTCTTTAATTTTAAGAAAGCTTCTTTGCTCAGATTTTCTAGTTGAGGTTTAAATAAATTTAAGATTATATGACATTAAGCTCATAACAAACCTCCCTTATTTTTTTTTCCTCATTACTATCCTTTCAAATGAAGTATTATAAGGGCTGTAGATATGCTCAGCAGTTAAGGGCCCTTGCTATTTTTTGCAAGGAGGACCCAGGTTAAATTCCCAACACCCACATCTGGTAGCTTATAGCTGTCTATTACTCAAGTTCCAGAGGTTCCAATGACCTCTTCTGGCCTCTATGGGCTTCTGCATACACATGGAGCACATGAGCTCATGGACACCCATGTACATGCTCATGCACACACACACACCACACACACACACACACACACACATACACACACACACAGAGAGAGAGAGAGAAATACATATACAAGTTAAAAATGTACAAAATAAATCTTTTAAAAAGTATTTCCATGTTAATTAAGTTGTCCTTCAAGAGCAAGAACATCATTGACAACAAAAGCATGATCACCAGTATTTTACATTATTTTTTTCTTTTGACCCTATAGCTGTAGTTCAGTACATTTTAATTATTTTTAATTCAAGGGCATGATGTATACTGATGATCCCAGGGTCATCAGCCTCAGAACAACTCCTTAACTCCATATTCACAGCAAACAGTGTTATTTTGATTAGTGAAAGCTGGCAAGCTGAGGTGAAACTTGACTAATGATCTGCTGAAACTGAGAAAATGTAAATAAAAGATACTACTGTATTGGATCATGGTCTAAGATGCTAACTGACACTCTGACAGATTAAGGTCTTTTTCAAAGCAATACCTAACATTTCTTATTAACTGTTTGGAAAAGAGGGTAGTATATTTTATCATAAACTTAAGGAGCTTAAGAAAAGTGAAGAATGGGACAAAAAAGGGATATTCTTTGTCTATATTGTAATTGTTGTTATTTTTCTTACCCCAAATTCCCATTAGCAATATTGGTAATAACAGCACCACTACTTTCTACAGGAATCCAGTCTAGTGTTATGGCAAAGGCATAACACATTTTTCTGTTCTCATTGCATATGGAGTGTGTACAATGACTTGACTCCTTCAGTACCCAGGTTGAGAGCTTTAAAAGCAAGAGTTACTATGAAGAGATTCAAATAATGCATGAAGTAGAGACACTCATGGGATTCATCCAATAAAGGGACATTTCTTGGGAGTTAATGACTGTCCAGCAACAGACTGTATTTTCTTCTTCTAATGCCTCTCCTGGGTGGAGTTATATGACGTACCCATGTATGGAAGATGAAGGCAATTGATCAGTGTCATTAAGAAACCAGTGGGTCTTGCCGTAGTTTCTTGTACAATCCACCAGATGAATAAAAAGAACTCTGAGACAGAAGTAGCATGGGGCCTGTGTGATCAAGTTGAACCATCCAACACAGAGGGCGCTCATCGTTTCAGATGTCATAGGCTACAACGAAGTTGGGTCTTAGGTGTTAGAAAAGCCAGCATTTAATACAATAAATATAATCTCAAGATCTATTTTCTAGTTTTGAGTTATTCAGTCTGGGCAAACAGGAGAGTCAACAGATATAGGAATCAAAGTGAATGCACACTTCACCTTGGGCTTCTATCAAATGTCAACACTTGGAACATACTCAGAAATTATCCCCTTATTTCTGGTCTTGGTGGTTTTTTTTTTTTTTTTGATAGTGTCATCTGGAAGGATTTTTTTTTAATGCAATGAGAGACTGAGTGCTTCAAAGAGCCATTTACTTGAAAACATTGCTGCATTGTAGGTTACCCATGTGCACTTCTGTAATATGGCACATGAGTGGAAGGAAGGGCATTGGAAGGACTGCATGTGGTTGCGCACTGGCATGGGTTTTGTGACTGTACAGTATATTATAATATTCTCATCATAGGGAGGTCAAAATTATTCACATAGATCAGAACTAGGAGTGACAATGCACTGAGCATCAGTTGTTGGGGAAGATTTTATGTGGACCCCCATCCTAAAGTTTGCCATCTTTTAAGGGAGCCATTTTCCTTCCTCCCCCTACTCTTTGCCTTATACAATTCCATGGAGAGCCGATGAAACTTCCAACTCTGAGATGTGTCAACCAAAATGTGACATGACAGTGAAAATAATTAAGAATCCTAATTCTCATTTACTTTACCTGCATCCAACTGGGAAATGGTTCTGAAGCCTTTGTGGGACTTGGGATATATTTATACTTTTGATACTATATCAGAAAAACTGTGATGTTGATCACAGGTGGGAATATCATATTTATAAGTCAATTGTAATTCAATCATTACTTGGGGGACAGAAGGTCCTCGAGGGAGAGTCACATATTTACATGATGTATTCCAGTGCTCAGATCTGTATTTGTAAGTCTGTTTCAGCCAAGAGATGTGTAAAATCACAAATGACTGGCCAATTCCCCACTGGGTGCAACTGAGAAACCTTATGAATTCCATTTTTCCACTTATTAAAATTTAATGTTCTAATATTAATAGAGGCCATGTACTAGGTCTTTGCCAAGATTTTCAGAAGAGAATCTGAAAATTGGACAGACTTGGCTGGCGCTCAGCAATAGTTTGAAGCTGGGCCCCTTTCTTCTCTTTTTATCTTTCTACATTACCCTTTTTCTTACATTTGGCTGCTCTTCTATGTTATGTACCTCTTATACCCTTTCTTGATGGCCAGCGTCTATATATTTGCAGGGCTCTGTTCCTATTGTCGCAGAGGAAAACCATTTGAATTTGATGTGACTTCCTACACCGCATCACCTCTTGTCTGGATTGCAATCTCTTCTGGCTTCTTCCTCCTAATTCCATTCTTCCTCTATTTTGACTTATTCTCCAAATGTCATCCAGAGTGATGGTCCAGAAATGCAGGTCTGTTCCCATTTCTTCTTCCTTACAGCAATTTCATTGTCTTCTCGTTGCTCTCAGAATAAATTCCAGAGTCCTAAACAAGGTCATTGAATCCGGATTTGTGGTCGGGCATCAATTTATGGCTGTGGGACTTGACTTAGCCACATTTCAGTTTCATTACACCTCTGACTCCCATCATTTGCTGCAGCTATGCCCTGCAAAGGTCCCCTGCACACTGTCTTAGGGGTACCAAGCCGTTACTCCTCAAGTAAGCAGGTTCCTGTGAGCCTCCCACGGCAGCATTTGTCAACAGATGAATACATATCCTTGAGTGTGTATGTTTCTGCTGAAAAACTCCCGACTTAAGGCGTCCTGGATTCTTTACTGTTGAACTCGTGGTCAACAGCATTGCTCAGATGAAGCTTAGTTAACATATAAATTGTCTCCAGGCACATCATCACAGCCTTCTTGTTCTTACAAACACTCCATGGTATTTCAGCACTGTGAATAGAGCGATTTTGAAGGTAAAATCACAGAAAAAACAGCACAACCATTTCACAAAGATGGCCCTAAATGGACTGTGAAAATACTGTTTGCCTAGTGTAAGATACTGGAGAGGGAAGTTCAGAGTCCCCTGGTTCAGATGGGAACAAAAGTGCACACTGGGTGACTCAGGCTTTTCTTGACCCATTGTCTGTGAGTGACTGGGAAGCGTTGTATTCATCCTGAGATTACACACAACTTTTAACAGTTGCGAAAATTTGAAAATCTAGAACCCATGAATAATAAGACTGACCAAGTGACAAAGGAATGTCTCCATCAGACACTTTTGATTTCCTGTCACCATGTCGACCTCATGCTTGCTGGCCAGTTTCTGAGTTTAAAGGAAGGCGAGTCCACTGCTAATGGGCAGCTGAGTTCAGAGGGGAAGCAGTGAATTCCTGTGAAGACACAAATATCTGCCAAACTCATGAGAACACTTACCTCTCTTCCAGTCAGAAGCCCAGGCATGTATGTGTGTGCGTACACACATGAGAGAGAGAGAGAGAGAGACAAAGACACAGAGAGAGACAGAGAGAGAGGAGATTCTGTCAAGTTAAGAGGAGTCAGGGAGAGAGAGGAATAGATCGAGGTCTTATTGTTAAGGAAAGACATCCAATGGAGACTTTCCTCATCTTTTGGTCTAGAAAGACATTTGCTCCTGCCTGGGACAGCAAACAACACAGGTCGCCTTTGAAACTATGGTTCAAAATAGAGGTGTGTTTTTTGATGACACTGATAAAGAATCAAATTAATCATCAAAGCTTTCTTGCCATCTGAGATAAGAAATTTTTATGCCAGTTTGAGTAAGCTTTATTTCTTAATTATTTGTAAGTAGAAATATCTGGATAGTGTGCCTTATTTTCTATATTTCTGTATGTCAGGAATAAATGAGAGAAAAGCATAAATATGCACATGTACACACTATATGTATGGCAGCATCCTGGCAGACATAATTCTTCCTTGTGTTTCTAAGTACAGAAAGATTGTATACACTAAGTATTATACTGCTAAATATTTGTCACCTTTCTAATTAACAAGAAAATGAGAATAATTTGACATAAAGCTGTATAGGATATTTCATTTCATATTTTTACTTAAAATCATTATCCCTTTGATGCCTTTATTCTTTTCTAGTTAGCATTAACTGTCAACTCAATAAAGCCTTGAGTCACCTGAAAAGTAAATCCCAACTGAGTCACTGTCTTTATCAGACTTGTCTTTAGGCATGCCTTGATTATTAATAGCATTATTATATCTATAATGTTAATATTAATAATGTGGTGAATTTTAATTGATGTAGAAGCACCCAGCCCACTGTGGATGTTACCATCCAGAGGCAGGTGGTCCTGGGCTATCTAAAAAAGCTAGTTAAATTTTGGCTAGGAAGCAACCAGAGAGGGAGCCAGCAAACAGCATTTCTCCATGACTTTTGCTTCAAGTTTCTACTTGACTCCCATCTTTATTTCCCCAGTTGTGGTCCTGTGACATAGAAGTATAAGCCTAATAAATTCTTTCCTTCCCAAGTTGCTTTTTGTCAGGGTGATTTATCAAGGCAACAAAGAGCAAACTAGAACCTATCCCTATGACCAGTGTAGGTCAACTGTTGTTGATTATTGTTGTTGTTTTTAAAGAATTGATTATATATGCCAGACAGCAATATCATAACTGTAAAATTGTCATATTTTTCTGTAATAAATTTAGTATGATAAGGAGAACTACTTTACAAGGGGTTTTGTGAATTTATCGGGTGAAGATGGACATGTTTTCAGAAAAAATGAAGTATTCGTGCATTGACAGTGACGTAAGCTGAAGAGGTTGCCAACCATGGTTTTATCAATATTTTTAAGTCAGTACTTAAGTCTTTAAGTAGCTGAAATGTGAACCATGTTGCAAAGGGCTCCTGTGTATGGACATGTGTTTAGTGTTTGGGTGTAGATTACTTGTGGACTTGGCTATGAAGCTTTAGAGCCTATGTGAGGTTTCTCCTGCCTCTTTGCACTGCCTGTGTTATGATGTCCAGAAAATTTTGCACAGACATATAAGTATCTATCGAGGATGCATATTGGTCCATTACTGTTGTGTAGAGTAACAGCAATGGCCCATTACTGTTGTGTAGAGCATACTCACACACGCACACACACCACACTTGTGTGCACACATACACATGCATGTGCATATATGCACACACATACTCATAAGTGCACCCTCACATATATTCGTACACATGCACATTCACACATACTTGCATATGCATACACGTGTACACACACATGCACACGTGTGCAAACTATCATATCTCACTCATACACATACATGCATACATACTCTCAGGCTCCACAGTTTCAGAAGACTAACATTTACTGCAATTATGTACAATTCTTTCTTCCTTCGAGTTTTTAAATAATATTATGTGACCCCGTGTCTTAGTATTTCCTCTGGCTCACACATTTCCCTGGTAATTATATTGCCTGAGACCGTCGCAGAAGTGTCATTAGTCCGGCTTTGTTGAATGATCAGTCACTTTAAGTCATTGTCATAGCTACTGGTCTATAGGTGATGGCAATTAGTGACATGGTGATTGATTTCCCTTAGAGGCCTGTGCAGCCATAGCACTCAGCAAAGATGTGCAACCCTGACATCTTGCGTGAACGTAACCCCAAGACCTTGAAATGATCTCTTGGAGGCAGTTCTGGGACTTCTTCAGTCAGGTAGCCCAATAGAGAGCTGATTTTCCCCTTTCAGGGAATGCGCTGGAGCTTTTGAGTAAACCATTCTCTCTTTGCAGCAGAAATGTATTTAATCTCTTCTTAAACATGGGTCTAATATTCTCACTTCCTCATTTATTACTTTTCAGACTGCACTTCAGCTGGTGACAGATGGGAATTGTCATCTGTTTTTCTACAGGACACACATGGCCTTCTAGACATAATTCCCTTAGTAACAGAGATGTTAACACACCTTTAAAACTATTTCAGGATATTCTGTCAATGCAGATGTTGTTTATATTTTTAGATATCATTTTAACTCCTGACTGTTGAAGACATTTTTTTGATGGGAAACAATTGAGCCTTAGGTTTTAAAAATGAAAGAACTAACCTTGTGGAGATTTTCATGCTTTTCTATTTATATTATTTTGAATGAAGCTGGTAAGATGTTTGCTAACTTTTACTGTTTTGTGTGATAGCTCTTGTGCTTCCACAGGAGATAGTGTCTTAAGGTGGGCCATGGTCAAAATACATTTCGCCTCGAAGAATTAAAGAGCATTATAAAACAGTAACAACAACAACAACAAAATAGACTAGAAAAATCTGCACATTGACAACACAAAAGTTCTTTCCCTGTGAAGACTGTGCTGATCTTCATGAGTCTCATGTGAACAACAGAGGGGCATGTCACTGTTGATTTGGGGTCAGAGGCCAACAAGCTGCACCTGGATGTCCATGTCCCGGGAAAAGGAGTTCGTTGTGGATCACACTCCTGAGAAATAATGTGTTTCACTGTCATCCTTGTTCATTGGCCACAGCAAATGAAGTCACATGACCTGACAGAAAATGCACCCCTTCTAGAAGAATAAGAGCTAAAATCTTTGTCCCTTATACACGTTATGACCGGGCAGAAATGAGTTAGAAGCTTCTCCTTGAAACTATGTTTTTGAAACATAGACACCCTTGGCTCATTTGTTTCTGTGGGTTGTTTTTCAGTGGACATGACCCATGTGAGCAAGGAAGAGTGAAGCTTCAGTTCTGACAAGCTATTCTTGTCCTAACAGTGTTCGCATCTTAGGCGTTATACGTCACAAACTCTGTGGACAGAGCTATAAATGAATTATTGTGTGCAGGATGAAATTTCTGTGCACATTAAGTGACACATTTACTTACACGTGTGTCAATATAAGAGGATTTTTTTCCTTACAAATATCACCACATCTGGTTTGGCTTAGGAGATGGCACACAGCTCCCCTGCACAATCTCTTGAATACTTTAAGGATTCTTTTATTAGCTGGGTATGAGGATGCACATCTATAATCCCTGGGGGATATCAAATTCAAGATCAGCCTAAACTGCACACCATTTGGAGCATGCATGCTTCAAAAATTCAAGGGTTGAGGGACAGGTCCATGGTTAAGAATGCAGGCTACTCTACTGGAGGACCAGATTCTGATTCCTAGCACACATGTTGATGAGTCACCACCGCATGTAACTCTAACTCCAGGGCACCCGACACATCTGCTCTCCAAGGGTGCCTACACTCAACGTGCATGCTACCACACACATCACAATTTAAAATAAATAAAATAAGAAAAAAAATCCCTCTTCTGTAACCCAGTGGTAGAGTGCTTGCCTAGCATGCTTAAGGCCTTGGATTTAGTGCATAGAGCCACAAACAGCAGCAACAACAACAGCAACTCCCTACACACCCCCCACCCCCCCAAAAAAAACAAAGCAAAACTTGCTTTCTTTTACCTGAACCAAAAGTCAATTGAAAAGATGTACCAGTGAAGCTAAATATGATTTTTGTAATTCATTGACGTTTTCACTTTATTTGTTAGTCAATTTGTATCCTAATGACTGATTATTCTGAAGTGAAAGGACAGAGAAAAGTGGGGGGAAAGAAGTAGGAGGAAAAGGGGGGTAGTGGAGAAGAATTGGGGTGGCAAAGAGGAGGAAGAGGGTGGGTGGAGGAAGGATGAGAAGTAGAAGCCCTAATGCTTGCATGGCTGCATTTAATGAGGATGTGGATCTGAATGACCCCCGATGGTGTAGTACGTAACCCTAAACTACTAGGTAGCCTCTAAAAGCTAGTTACAAAATTAGCTTAAGAAAATGGGAACCAACATAAAACAGTTTTCACTTTGTGTGAATTTAAAAACCACACAGGAAAATGCTTTGCCAGGAGAAGTTTAGCATCCAAGTGACCAATATGGCCCCAGAAAGTGATGTTCTTAATGGAAACACGATGAGTAGTGATGTCTTGCAATGGGTGTACTCTAAATTAGATTTTAGGAAAATAATTCTTTTAATTTCAACAGTGAGTATTTTTGTGAAATATATAAGGGTGTGAGGTGGGGTAAACCTTCTGTTTTATGAATGTCTTCAAGTGGCTTTGAAAAAAGTTTTTAACTTTCAAGGGTGTGACTGTTGCCCTCTTCAGGAACTTTAAAACTTTCAGAGTTGATGTGGGATTCCCCTCTGTATGCTGTAAATATGTCTATGTCTTATTGCCATTGGTGAATAAAGAAGCTGCTTTTGGCCAATGGCTTAACAGAATATAGCCAGGCTGGAAAAGATATATAGAGAGAGTAGGCAGAGTCAGAGAGAAGCCATGTAGTCCCCACTGGAGACAGACACACTGGAACCTTGCCGGTAAGCCACAGCCACATAGTGGTACACAGATTAATAGAAATGGGTTAATTTAAGATATAAGAGTTAGCCAGAAATATGCTTAAGTTATTGGCCAAGCAGTGTTTTAATTAATACAGTTTTGTGTAATTATTTCGCATCTAAGCCGCCGGGAATGAACAAACAGCTTCCCACCAACACAGAGTCAGGAGCTGCTCCCTAGATTAGCACTGTGTGAGGGCCAGTTGGTAGAGCAGGTATCCTCCTGTCCTGGCTGCTCAGGGCTGAGCCTCAGTGAGCTCCATCCTGGGACATGAGGCTTGAAATGACACATCTATAGAGATCTGTCTCTGCTCACAACAAGAGAGGAAATAGGAAATGACTCAGGGCAACCTTTGCTAACTGGAAAAATGAATTCGACATGCTCCTAAATAGACTCGGATGACATTATTGTCTGAGAAAAAGGAGACTCTGACAGAGGTTGCTTACTGTTCCCCACCTGGGACCCAAGAAACACTTACAAGAGTCTGGGTGCCTGACCCAGCTCTCCTTTCCTTGTCCTTCGTGTTCACCGGAACCGGGGACTCTCCATTCAGTAACGGCCTTTGCTGTTTCCATTGGTTCTGCCTTTTTACATTTAACTTAAAAACACTTTCAGTTAGGAAAGTAGAGTAGACGGGGAAGTCAGAGTTAGTGACCTTGTCTGAAACACACATTTCCCACTTGAAAACCTGGCAAATAAAACTACAATAATAGGTCTGATCTCAGAGGCACTGTCCTTTATAGTGCTTGGTGAAAACCGGGCAGCTCCGTCCCACACTGGGATTGGGAACTCCTCAGTACAATTGAGGTGCAGGTTTTACATTCTTAAATCACTTTATTTTATCACTCCAATAAGAAATAAGACAGAAAAGCCAGTTTCATTGTCCACAAAACAAAACAAAAACACAACAAAACAGTACCTGTAAATACTCCCTTCAGCTGGGCTCCACCTCCTTGTAGTATACTGTTCCTTCTCTGTCTTTCGCAAGGCACCTTTCAGAGCTGGAAAGTCTAAAACCCAATACCTACCACAACTTCTCTCATCTGATAAACTATGGACAGTTGTTACTTACTTTGGGAGAGGATGTTCAGAAAGTTGTTTGCTTCTTGGGATATTTGCTTCTATTTGTTCTGAGTCTCAGGAAGGAAAGAAAAACAAAAACAGAATCAGGAGGATGTGATCACCCCCAAGGAAGGTGTAGAATTGAAAATAAAATCAAAATACAGACAAAGCCACAACACCACAAAGGACAACAGACGTGAACTAAAGGAGAGGAAGGAAGAAAGCGAAGGCCGTCTTTCATGTTTGCCAGTTGATCAGAGTTCGCGAGTGGGAGAGCTTCTCACACAAATTGCTTTATTTTCTCTTCTGGTCTCTATAATGACAAATGCCAGAAATTCAAGCAGAGAAGGAATCTAAAAAATTACCCAACCCCTTTAATATTAGCTGCTGTTTGGGACAGTGTTGGGATGCAGCCACCAAGGCATATTCTCAGGGGGATAATGACCAGCAATTATCAGATGTCAGAGAAGAGAGTTTGTTCTTTGAACTTAAAATGTTTTAGCTGTCAGACTGATCATTGTACGCTGGAGACGGAGATATAGGTCTTAGTAAAATTTAGATATTAAAAAAAATATCTAGCTAAAAGTTTTTTTTTTTTTTTAAATTTTTCTTTCATACCTTGTTTGGACCTAACCAAGCTTTCAGAGGGCTCTCCAGGTGTAAGGTGGACATTTTTCATCTCTTTTGATGACATGATGCTTTGTTTCCCAAAACTCAGGTTGAGAAATGCCATGTTGTATTTACTTTGTCTGTGTTTACTCTGAAATTTCAATGTGAGTCAGATGAAACGCCCCAGGAGTCAGACAATGGTGTGGTGACATCCTGTTTTCCTTCGGCAGTCGTCCGGTGAGTGACTGCAGGACTCCACGCAATAGCTGACGGCACAAGTTTGGACAGCACAGCTCTCAGAAACCTTTTTTGTCTGGTGGAGCGAGATCTGCTACACCAAGGAACCTCCACAGCACCTGTGATTCCATGAGGATCGGGTTAAGTGCAGTAAACGCTATGATCCTTTCCAGTGACTTTAAAACATGACTTTAGAGTTAGAGTAGGTGTAGATTTCCTTGGTGTTTGCAATACATATTCCGAATTGCTACAATAGATTTACGGTGCAGTACCGCATGAACTTCAGGAATCTGAAGCTGGTTTGGTCAAACGACTTCAAAGAATCTTCTGGCTATTAACATGCTTAATGCAATAAGGAAGCTAGCTGGAGAATCCAGCTCCCGCCATAGACCCTGCTCTATATCCAACTTTATGTTCCTCCATGGAGTCTTTGCATCTTGCCAGTGATGCAGGGAAGGCAGGGTTACTTCAAGGCCTTTCTACAACTGTGCCAACACAGGCTCAGCTTGATACTGGATTCTATAAGTTCTTTGGCCTTCCTTAAATGCCTGAGTAATTTTAGACTACAAAAATGTTACCTTCCACTTTCGATGAAAGTTTTAAAATCTTTTCAACACTTGGAAGCAGAAATTTCTAAGAATTCAGATTTTCCTTTCCCCAGATTTTAGAAAAGCAAAAATGTGCTTATATGATGGCATGGTATCAGTGACATCTAGCTAAAGACCCAAGACCCAACACTTGAACGTTTCCCACTCATAGGAAGTAGGATTGAGACCACAGACAGCCACCCCGAGTCAAGTCAGATTTTTGTCACCCAAGTGTTTGAGAAACCTTACTTATTTTAGAGTATTTTGAATTTTGGAATTTCTGATGAGTCATCATAAATCTGTACTAATTTTGCTTTTCTGTTATAACTTGATAGATTTGAGATACTTTAAAATATTATTTTTCTATTTTCAGGATTTGGGCTTGAACCCAGGGCCTTGCACATGCTAGACAACAAAATATTTATTATTAAAGAGAAGCATAGTATTGTTATTTTAAAATGTTAAAATATTCAGCTTATTGTAAAATCTTTAAAATTTTTAGAAACACTCTAACATTACAATGTTGTCATAAGGACAATAAAATAATACTGATAATGAATTTACTATGTTTACAAGCACTTGTCTTTGTTTTGCAGTTAAAATAATAAGATCGAGTTACTTCCAATTTTGAAAAAATATCATTAGAGAGTGTAAATTGTGAGGAATTTGAAATATACATAGTTACTCCACTCTCCCAGCTCCCTAATTCTAACTCCTGGTTTTTACCTAGCAATGGTCTTTCTGTATTACTCTGTTCTTGGGTCATCATTCCAAGATGATTTACATCATCCCTTTTGACGATTTACATCAAATTATGAAACTGAGACGAATCATTATGTTCTAAAACAAAGCTGAAATAAGGAGCTGAAAGATGGCTCAGTGGGAAAGTACTAGATTTGAAAGATTGAGGGCTTGACCTGAGTTCCATCTTTGAGGAGAAGTGACTCCACAAATTCATCCTGTAATATCCACAAGTTTGCTGTGGCGTGTGCTTTCTCTCTCTCTCTCTCTCTCTCTCTCTCTCTCTCTCTCTCTCTCTCTCTCTTATACACACACACATTAATAATTATTCCATTTGAAGTAGGATTTAAATTATGTGTTTCCCTAATAAAACATTCTGCTTCACAGAATAGGTAAACATCATCTGTAGAATTTCCGAAAGCATTTTGGACAGCCACTACAACTTCTGCATTCTAGACACGTTTTCTGGGTAGAAAGGGTCAGCTTAAAAACCAGTATTTGGAGAATGTATTTTGGAACACAGAAGCTGCTATGATGGAGTGTCTCTCCCTTCTCCCTGCCTTTCCTTTTAGACTTATGAGGGTTCAGTACTGACACTACTTGAGAGTTAATGACATCTAATGAACTCAGGTGTGTAACCTGTTATTGAAACACTAAAGAGGCACAGACTGCACAGTTGTGAAAAGCAAAATGAAGTCATATTGATTCTGTCTAAGGTCTAACTGTATTTCCAGTAGCTTGTTGGGCAAAAAATGCATGAATGTTTCTTGTGAGTTTATCAACAATGTGAGAAAAGGCTACTCTTGGTGGGGAGCAGTTGTCATTGTTGGTTTGACTTAACAAATTCATCACTAAAAGTCTGAAAGGGTTGGGGACAGACTCTGAGGTTTACTTTCACCGGCAATGAAGAACTGCTAGAACACAGCATATTCTTCTCACCAGAGAAAAGATGAATGAAAAGTCACCAGAGTAGTGTTGTGCAATCTCTGAAGAACCCACCACACCAAACGTTAATGTCCGCCAAGCAGAAGAACACACAACCAGCTTACAAAGTACCAATACTGCAACCACTTCCCACACTCATGGTTCTGCTTAGTCCCTGCTGCTGTGGTTCTCTGCTTTCCAACTGCAGATGGCGTGGAAAAGCTCCCAGCTATGGGACGGGATTGGAACTCAAAGAGAGGGCACTCCCTGTAATTTTGAACATTCTTGAATCACTCAGAGAATTTAGAAGAGCTGCTTCTATGAACATTGTTGGATCTAAAGTTTGACTTCTGTATACATTTTTTTAATGACAGTGTAATTTATACATAAGACTTACTTCTGAGTCTTATGTATAAATGTATAAATGGACATTGTAGTCTTTAAGGTACGCTCACGTTGTGTGACTTCAGCTCATTGAAGAAGTTTGCAACTGTGGAAAAAATTCTGCGGTTCTCTATTCAGGGCAAGAAGAAACTGATCTCAGAAAAGAGTCTAGAAATAAATCTGGTCATAGCCATATATTCTATGTCTTAAATTTTTTTATTAATTCCTTAAGAATTTCCTGCTTTGTATCACATTCATCCCACCCTTCATCTCAGATCCAACCTTCACTCCATACCCACCTAACTTTGTATCTTTATTTACTATTTAAATAAAACCCAACAAGTCTAATTAGTGCTGCGTATATTCTTTTGGGGCTGTGGCTGTCCACTGGAACATGGTTGGCCCAGGGGCTACCCCTTTAAGGAAAGTAATCTCTCCTGCCCCAGAAGTTATCAATTACAATTTCCTTAAGGGAGATGACGTGGAAGCTTGTAAGGGTCACATGTTGTGTGATTATGAGGAAACAGTATTTTCCAAACCCATTGGAGCAGTTTCTTATTTGAATTCACAGCGGTTGTGGCAGCATGCATAAAACCTGCTCCACCCAGACACCATCCTAATGTGGAGAAGGGAGGTGGGCACGACGTCCCAGCCCAAGTCTTTTTAAAATCATCCTAACAGTTTCAAATTTTGTCTTTGTCTTTTGCCTCTATATTTTATTCTAGCGGATGCCCAACTTTCTCTGTTCACTTGTACAATGAGACTCTGCTTCCTTGCTGAGCAGGGAGTGACCTACACTTGACTATTTTTTTCTCCACACCAGCCTGTAATCTAATTCCCTCAAATCCGTGTTCATCTCTGTTGCTCCCTCAAAACTCGGTCTGAAGTATCCCCAGTGACCTTTCTCAGCCAAATCCGACATAGTCCTTTTTATTTACTTCTTATAAACCTCTTTGCAGTGTTTAGTGTGGCCAAGTGTCTGTTTGGAAATGCTGGATTGCCCCTACCCCTTAATTTCGTTGAAACATTCTAACCTCATTTTCTTCTTGAGACCTCTTCTCAGGCTCCTGTTGACAGATTTACACTAGTGCTTCTTATGCATCAAAAGGGTCCAAAGATGTGCTATGGACTCTGTCCCTTCTCAGCACAGCAGAGGATCTCATCTGGGCACATTGTTGTATGTTATCTGTAGGATGATGGCATCAAAAGTTTATGCTGCCCTTCCTGATTTTCCACCTGACCTATTAATTATGTGTGGAACTGTCATGTGATCATAGTGTGGGTGTTGAGTGTACATCTAGACTCTCCATGTTTCCATGCCTTTCCCATCTCAGTAAATGACAATTATTCCCTTGACAAAAAACAAAAAAATTGTTTTTTTCCTTTTATGTTCCACATCCAAGCCAACATCATATCCAGTAAGATTAGGATTCCTACAATAGTCAAAGGATATTATTTTAATATAATCCTGATAGGTGCATAGAAATTCCATGCTTCGGTATAAAAATGGAAGTTTGGCATTGCGTCTGTCTTTCATCTCAGACTTCACCTTGAATTGCAATCCCCTTTTCTTGACTCTAGGCCTTTCCATTTGATGGCTCTCCTGTCTCAGCATTTTCTTATTTATGTGTCTGTCCCCTTGCTTATTGTCCAGTTGTTGTGGCATTGCTGTCCCCTAGGATGCGATACATGCTCTCTTGCTGTTCAGCATTGTGCTCTCAGTAGCTCTGAAAGATAAACACATATTGATTACCTGTAAATGTTCTGTGATCATATGAAATAATCCCAACTATTTAACACTTAAAAATCTAAGTAGAAAGAATAACCATGGCAAGCTCTAAGTCATAGTGGATGTCCACTGCTGAATCCTCATGAAGTCCTATTGGCAGTCTCAGTTAAAAGAATTGTCTACCATATTTTCCCTACTCTGAAGCATGTGGCTTTGTGTCCATTAAACCCAAACAAATGACAACCCACAGAAATAAAAATGTAGGACATATATTTCCACACCGAGTTCAATTTGGCAGAAAACACTTATAATTTGAAGCAAATGCTCTCTCCCCAGTAACAGTGCCCTTTTGATAAAATTTCACACCACAGGAAATCCATTACAATAAATATCTGTTCCAGTATCTGTCCATTTAGCAATAATTCTCTTTACGCTTGATAACTCTTCCTTGATGAACTATCCTAGGGACCTTCCTCTCCTTCCCTCTGAAATTTCTAGAACTTTAGCTCTGCCTCTGAGTAGTTGCTGTTGTCATGGTAGCCTTGCTAATTTTGCTTATATTCCCCCCTCCATATTTTCCCACAACCTTTGAAAAGACTATGCTAAATATGTGCCAAAGGCTATTTCTGACTTAATGTTGTAGGCATGAAATAATTCTTTTCTTAGCCTCTTGAAAAATGTTAAATGGTTGTCTCAGCATCATTGATTGAGACTATTTGTTTATTCCCAGGGCTGAAAGTTAAGGCCATTCTATTCTGATAGAACTATTTATTTAAAACAAGCTAGAAATCAAAGGCATCTCATATAGTATGCAGTGAATGCTATTTAACCCAGTAATCCCAGAGTAAATAATTTGTTGGATTACTCAGTAGATTGAGAAATGAAGGTAGGATTTGGGTGTATTTGTTTTGTCTTTTTCTTTTTAATTACTCACTAAATAAGTGCTTATGCTGTATGAGTTTAGAAGAAGACAAGATCTTATCGAAAATGAGATGCTATTCTGATAGTTACCTTTAGTGATGTAAGAAAGTGCAGAACATATCCTAGCCTATAGTGGTGGTGGGAAAGCTGTGTGACCCATGCCTACTTGGTGACAGCATGCTTACAGTTAAGTTTATAGTTACGTATGTTTATAGACCTACTTTAGAAGAAAACAGATCTCTGTACTGAAAGAAGGCCATTTGAAGTCCCTGGGTACTATTTTCTTAATCTATAAAATAAAGGGAAAAAGTCTCTTATGACCTTATATATCATTCAGTCATTTTATTTTGGATTAAAATAAAGATTATTGCAATGGGACAAGTACAAAGTGCTTTAGCAAGGCCATGGGAAATCATTATGGCAACGCTTCACAACTCCAACCTTGCATGCTTCCTCCTTCCCTTCTGTGTATCAGATACTTACTTCCATTCAAACTGGTGAGATATCATGTAGTTTACCTGGGTTTTCATTCTTGGGAAACATGCTACTCAGATCTTGTACCAAAGTCATTTTATTATTATAGATTAAATAATATAATACAGTTTGTAAAAAATCTTATTTTTGCCTTCAATGTGAGTTTGAATTTCTGCTTTTGTTGCTGTTGGCAATTAAAAATACTTCTCCACACTATACCTGCTCTTAGACCCATGTCTGCTACAACCCTGATTCTGTTGTTAAGTTCTGGAAAACTCTGTCTCTTTACTTATTTCCCTATTTAGTGAGAACAATCTTGATCATTTGCTTCTTCCTATAAAAAAAAGGAAATAGGCTTTTAAGAATTGGATGTTCATATCCTTCCTAAACTCATTTGCTGTGCCTTTAACCCCGAATTCGATGGTATTCATAACAGGACCTTAGGAAGGTCAATTGGGTTTAGATGAGATCATGAGTATGGGGTCTCTACCACTTAATAGAAAGAGGAAGAGAAACCAGGGCAGCATTCTTGTGTGTTTTGTCTCTCTCCAAATTCTCTCTTTCCATCTCCCTTTCCCTCCCTCCCTCTGTCCATCTGTCCTTCTCTCCCTCCTTCTGTCCTTCTCTCCCCTTTCCTTTCCATGTGAGAATACAATGAAAAGGTAAATATCTACCAACCAGGAATTGACCTCTCACTAGCAACCAAATGAGCTGTCTCTCCAGCTTCTAGAACTGTGTGAACTAAATGTATAATGTTTAAACTACTTCACCTATTGTACTTTATTACAGCAGCCTAAGCAAACTGACACTAATGAATGGAAAGAATTTGAGTAGACTGTGAGATTGAACTTATTGATCCAGGGCACAATGATAAAAAGCTAGGAGTTGTAGGTGGACAATATGTAATCACTTCTTTGGGATTCTAAACATTTAATTCTAATACCTAGGACTTAATTGGAAAAAGCACATATAGCCACAGTTAATAGTTTGCTGGTTCCTAGATTACTTCAGGAAACCTTGACTGGGAAACAGGCAATATAGGTAAAATTAGAGGAAGTAGATTTTTAAAACTCTGTATACAAAAACAGCACATAATTTAACAGCAAATGGGTTTAAATGATTTTGTGTGTAAAGATGTATTATACCTTAATGAAGGAAGTCATAGACATTTTAAAAAGATATTTGATGTAGGAAACATTCTAGTTTATAGCCTCAATCATTTTGATGTTGATGACATGCACGAAGTGTACCTTGATGCCACTCTCGGAAAAGGCTTACTAGACTAAATGGCTCATTAATTTGACCCATTATGGCGTTTTTCTATGTTCCTACATTCCTGTGACCTCCTTGAAGGCTCATTTGGCCTTGAAGCCCTACAAGGTGGGAAAAAAAATCTCAAAATTAATCAAAAAGTTAGTAGAATGCATTCACATAGGCTTGGCAAGTTGTCAGCTTCCCCCTTGGAGAATAGCCTCCATCAGAATCCTGCTTCTCAGAATGAT
The DNA here is from genome assembly GCA_004026605.1 of Ondatra zibethicus. Lineage (NCBI taxonomy): Eukaryota > Metazoa > Chordata > Mammalia > Rodentia > Cricetidae > Ondatra > Ondatra zibethicus. The sequence goes on from PVIU01005811.1 coordinate 23,590, forward strand.
GGCAAAAGGACAGGCAGGGTGCCTGTAAGATTACTGATAGTGGCTGGTGTTTCCTCCCTAATTTTGGTTCCCTTTTTACTGAGACATAGAAAAATCTTGAGTTCAAATATTTAGACAGTATCAGCTAAAGGAATAGAGAGAGACACATTCCTGATAGTTTCATAATGAGGCGTGATTAATGGAACACAATGGGCAAGCAAAGTGTCTTTCATTATGAGTGAAGAAATCAAAGCTGATTCAGTCTAAGGTAAACAAATCCACATGAAGCAATTAAGGTAGCACAACAAGCATTTCTATTTCAAAGTATTATAATAATCTTGGAAGTATGCTGTCTTGAATACACATGATTTAATAAGAAAGTTATTCTTTACCTAAGTAGGCTTACTTTACCTGTGTTTAAAACATACTATTTTATGTACCCAAAGGAAACAGATTAGATAGATCTGCTTTGACTGGAAACACCCATTTATAATTGTTTTCCTGGAAGATGGACACTTGATCCTTACACGATGAGTTCTTTCACCTATTTGTTATGTCTGAGAAACTAATGCTTGTCCTGAAACTATAAAACAGGCTACAAGTGAAAGCTGCTTTGGCAATGCTGCCTGAGTCATTGGAAGGGTAGACCAGTTGTTCTCCTGTCCTTTCTGCGTGGCTGAATTTCCTTAATGGCCAATTCATTGTGTGTCTTCGAGCATGACACCAGAAAAGCTGTGATCTCTTTAATGAAGGATCCATTAGTCTTTCAAGAATGAGAACATGCGAAGTTGAAAAGGCTATTCAACGATATATCTCCTTGAGAGAACTCTCCTCATATAGTGCAGTACACTTAGACAGAATATAACTTATTCATGCATGTTTAACTGAGCAGAATGGGCTTGGAGTCACATTAGTGGGCCCTCAGAAGGGCATACCCTTAGTTTACTATACATTTGCCATGCTCATAGACTCACTAAAACACTTTTCTATCCACAGAGATATATTCTTAGAATATAGGCCATTGTATACTTTTTTTCTGTATTCTCTGTACTTTGAGGCACACTATCTCCAAGATGTCATGCTCCTAGGCAGCCACCCTGCTGGTGTGTGGGATGTGCTGCTTCATACAAACCCTCTCTGGTGCCGTTGGTGACTCTCAGGAGGAAAAGCCCAAGGGCGGCCCTGAGGATTACTTCTTTATATATTCGTTCCCGTGCTTCATCTGTGCAGTTCTAAACCTATTCAGAAGTCTTTATATATTCGTTCCCGTGCTTCATCTGTGCAGTTCTAAACCTATTCAGAAGTCTTTCTGTTTGAGTTTCTAAAATTTAGCATATCCTCTGTTGAATCTAGAGAGAAAAAGATGCAATTATAATACATGAACTGCCCTTGCTCTGCACATGAACCCAGTTATAGGAAATAGAACTTTTCCAATATGAAAAGTAGAGTGTTTCCACATATTTTTATTCCACATATTTAAAAATAATGCAATATATCAGGAATTAATTTTAAGGTAGTCAAGTGTGATTCATCACTGTAAAGTCACTTTTACCAAGGAAAATAATTAAATATACTTTCTATATCATAGAAGAAGAAATAAAGTATATTTCATTTTAACACAGAAATACAATTTTGTGTCACAGTATAATTGGATTAGTGGAATAAGGAAAGCAAGCCATAATAGGGTTTTATTGTATTTTCCCCTTAAGTTGCATAATAAGTATCAGCTTCCATGAAAACATTTACCTGGAGAGTCATCCGAGTTCTTGGTTTTCTGAGTATACTCTATAGTGTCCATTAGATTGTTCACCTGGGGGTCTTATATGCTAGGATTAATTTCTATCAAACTTAAAGATTTGTCTACTGATCTTTGGACCAAAACTGGAGTTGAAATGTAACTTTAATAAGTAAAATCAATACTTGATACACTAATCAATTTTATCAAACTGGGCATCAAGAAAGCTAATGGTTTTGATGACATGAATGGAAAGTGTACATAGATGCTGTTACAGGCAGAGTCTTGCTTCATTTGAATACTTTGGGTACTGACTGGTCTGGCCTTGTCTAAAGACTCACAAGACATTGCACACTGACTGTGTGGAAGAATGACGGAGATAGGAAATTTCCTAGGAAAGAATGCCTTCTGGGGTGAGGAGAGGAGAGAAGTAGTCAAGCTTGATTCTTTCAGAAGGACTTAATCTGATTCCCCAAAGATGACCCCAGCTAAAACTCCTAGCAACAGTGGAGAGGGTGTCTGAACTGGCCATCTCCTGTAATCAGATTGGCAACTACCCTAATTGTCAATCCAGTAACTGATCAAAGCACTGAGCTCCAGGAGTCCTGTTGAAGAGAAGGAGGAGGGATTGTAGGAGCCACAGGGGCCAAGGTCATGGGAACCCGCAGAGACAACTGACCTGAGCTTGTAGGAACTAACCGACTCTGGACCAACAGCTTGAAAGCCTGCATGGGACTGACCTAGGCCCTCTACATTGTACGACAGTTTGGTAGCTTGGTCTGTTTATGGGCTTCTAGTGATGGGATCAGGACCTTTCCTTGGCACTTTAGCTGGTTTTTGGGAACCTATTCCTCTTGCTGGGTTGCCTTGTCCAGCCTTGATACAGGTGGGAGAAGCATGGTCCTGTCTCAACTCGATATGCCATGTTTTGTTGATGCCCATGGGAAGCCTGCCCCTTTCTGAACAAGACTGGAGAGGAGTGGATTGAGGGGGATGGGAGGCAGGGGGTGGGGTAGGGTAGAGGGAATGGGAGCAGAGGGGGGAGAGGAAATTGTGGTCTATATTTTAAAAAAAGATTTAATCCAGAAATAAACACATATTTTTACTATTATGGGTTCTTGAACTTATAATTGATTGTTTTCCAACTTAGCTACCCCTCCCCCCAAGTCTACGAAGTCCTTCCTGTGAATTCTGAGTTCTGTAAGGTGTGTGGTAAGTATGAAGGAAATAAGTTTAAGTAAAAATGAAAGGAGAGGGCTCACTAGGGCTTCTTTCCCATACTGTTTGGGTGCTAATGCTAATATATACTACAGAGAAGGCGCTAAGAGGAGCAGCTATCTATCCACCCTTCAAGAAATACCTTCATGACCCCCTCCACATACAAATCCAGAAGAACCCCCCACATCAATAAAATGCCTTTGCTTTGAGTGACAGGGCTTGGGCACCTGGAGCATGGGGAATTGCAGCACCACGAGGGAAGTGCTACGATTCCATAAAAATGCATCACTCTTATTGGAAGAAGACCAGGCCACTGTGAGCAGGAGGAGGATGGAGAGGATGATAGAATGAGTAGCCGAGGCCACCTGAGTTGGAGAACTGTTTTTGTGATGATGAACTATGTGTAGCTGTTCTTGCCCATTTTGTCATTAAAACAAATGACAATTTAATGTTTCTAAACTTTACTCTCTTTAATATGTGATGGGTGGTAAAACATTTTATTTGATTTTCTCTGGAGCTTTGGTTGTAATTTTTTAATTTTTAAAATTTACATATGTTTAATTAATGAATTAATTTGTATTTTGAAGCATGGTCTCATTGTAAGTCATGGCTGACGTGGAGATTTTGAATGTCCAACAGGCTGGCCTACACCTTGTGATAATCCCCAGGTGTCTTCCAATGGTTGGCATGGCAGAAGTGTACCATTACAGCTTGCTTTGTTTTGGGATTTTTGAGACAACTCATTACATAGCTTAGACTATCCATAAGCTCAAAATTCTCCTGCCTCTACTTACTGAGTGTCAGGGTGGGACATATAACACCATGCCCCACTAATGGATAAGAAGAACTCCTGAAAAGACTTTATTTCTCTTTTATAAGCAGATCCTTTTTCTTTTTTTTTTTAAGAGATTCATCTGCTTGTGATCAATCCTTCTTGCATGTCTTAGGATGATAGGAAAATATTCTTCTTTCTCCTAGAGTGCAGATATTTATTGGGAATTAAAAAGTGTGTAGAATCTTGCTTTTCCGTTCCCCCTTTGAAATATGTCTAGAAATATCCTCTGATATTGGCTTTTTTCAATACTTTGGATCAGAAATGCTTTGCTTTTAGAGGAGGACTCTTCTGCACTGCCTGCTGTGTGGAAGTATCTGTGACCTTTTCTCACCAGGCGCCCCTAGCGCAGCCCCATCCCCACAATTAAAATGCTTCCAGATGTTGTTTGTGTCTCCCAGGTGAAAGGATGGGAAGGAATCTGTGTACTTTGAGAACCACAGCTATAATGTGGCCATTTTAAATGAAATGTTTGGAGGGAAAAAAAATTCAGCAGAATTGACCTGACTCATTAAAAACAATACTAAAATTTCTGTGCATCTGCTACTTAGTGACTAAAGTATTTTTTTAAAAGTGTAAATAGGACGGTTCCACTGTATGACTCCACTTGTACCATTTATCGAGAGAATTCTGGGCCGGGCTTCATGTTCAGCCCTTCTGGAAGCATCCTGACTTCTCGTAGCATCTCTTTGAGGATGGCGATTTCTTCCTCTTTGAGAGAAGGGTTAAAGAAGCAAAATCTCTTGCTCAAGGTCATGTCCTGGTCACTGACACGGAGCTGGAGTCCTGGGCACAGGTTTTGAGAGGCTATATATAATTTCAGTCAGGGCTTCTGGGAGAAAAGGGCATATTTCCATCTGAAGGCAGGGACAAGGAATGCTAAGTTCTCTCCACAAGGGCTGTCTGACTTTGTCCTGAGTCTGAGGGAGTCATGGAAGTGGGTGGTTACTGTAACCCAGAAGGAGTGGCTGTTCTGTCTAGAAGGATCACTGAACAGGAATCTGGAAAGGTACAGCCAGTTCTAAGCAGCCAGGCAAGGGATCATTAAGGAGACACCTTAATCACACCCTCTTCTACACTCTTCATTCACCTTGATGACTCCCAGACCCCACAATCCTCTGTCTATGCTTAGAAAGGAGATTCCTACATCGGATGTTTTGGTTATTTCAGCGTATTACTGCAATAGGCTGAATGAAGGGAGTGACTTGCCATTTTAAAGCCCAGTACTGTGTATTTCTAGAGAGTGAGAGCAAATAAGGGGAATTATGATTTATGAAATAATTAATCTTTGGGCAGAACAAGTATGTGGGTAATGGATGTGGGAAATGATTTAAAAGTCATAGTTGTACTATCAGCCTAAATAATCCTTATCAAAGAGAGGCCAATTTGAAAAGGCTAGATGACTAACCAATCAGATGGCTGTGCCAGGAGATTCATGTTTCATACAGGGGACCAACTTTACCTTAGGGACAAAAGTCCTGATTTTGTGAGATGTGTTTTTCTGTCCCTTTCTCCCTTCCTCCTTCCTTTCTGTCTTGTCTGGGGGCTAACGTGACTGTGCTCTGATGAACCTCTCACCGTGAGCCACTGAACTCCATCCTCTTTCTCTGGCTTCTATTTCTGCTTTGATTGCAGCCTTGTATTCACAGCCTCTTCTCCATGCCCAGTGCGCTATCCTGCTGTGTGCCTCAATGTCCTGAATAGGTCAAGCTGCTTTTCTTTCATTCTTTCATTTATCTATTTAAACGCCCATTTGCATATTGGACTTCAGTGACAGTCTGAGTATGTTGCAATCATTAGGCAGATTAATATCTTTTCTGGAATCATCAAGAACCTCAGGTTTGAAGTCCTCCAAGACAAGTGTGCTTTTCTCCCATTCTCTCTCCATTTTTCTGGCCCCTGAAAACACCACCCCTTCCAATAAACCTCTTCTGTTTCATTAAGTGTAGCATTCTGGATCTCTCTAAACCTGGCTCCACATAGACTCCTGGAAGCCATGTGTGTGGTTCTTACCAACTTTTCCAGACACATCATTTCTCCTCTGATAGGAATTTGTTAACCTTCCTTAGAGAGGAGAGGCTCTGGTTCAGCTTTCCATTTTTCCTAAAGGCTTAATATTTGCTTTTTTATGAATATAACTTTGGAATCAGTAGCTCACAGAAATCCAATGTTTTAATCGTTAGAATTTATTTGTTTCACATTACTTGGCTGAAAAAAAAATAGATAGATCTCTTTATTTGTCTTTTGGCTACTACAATCAAGTGCAATGATAAGATCCTACTAGCTGTGCAGTGGTGGCACAAACCTTTGATCCCAGCTCTTGGGAGGCAGATGCAGGCAGATCTCTACAAGGCCAGCCTAGTCTACAGAGCAAGTTACAGAACAGCCAAGGCTACACAGAAAAACCCTATCTCAAAACAAAACAATAGCAATAACAAAAAATCCTTCTGGCCAGGAACGGGAAGACAATGGCCATTGAATAGCCATGACGTCACATCCCTAAATTTACAAAAAAATGATATAGAAGAAATTTGTGTGTGTGAGTGTGATGAGAAGAGGATAGCAGATTCTCTGGAACTACAGACAGTTGTGAGCCACCACGTGTGTGCTCACACCTAACCCGAGTCTTCTGCAAGAGCAACAATGTCTCTTGACCACTGAGCCATCTTTGTAACCCCTCCTAAATGTTTTCTTTTTTTCCAATTCTCTTGCAAAATGAGAGAAAAGATTTGAGCTTATATTTGATTATTACCTTTATTTACTTTAATTGCTTTTGACTGTGTGTGTGTCTGTGGGCCAGCTTGCCAGTCTTTGTGTTGATATTTGAAGTCTCTCTGCTAGAATGTAAAACTGTAATTTTTATAAGGAAGGGCGGAGTGAAACCACTAAACTGAACCACTCCAGGAGTAGAATAAAGGTTTATTGAGGATCAAACTGCCAAGGGTATGTCTTGGCTGGAGGTAGGGTGGGGCAGAGAAAAGAGCAATATGGTGGGAAAGCAAGCAGGTTTTATATGAAAGTGAGCAGGATGAGGTCTTTGAGAAGGCTGTATGGACCAGGATAGATGCCCTTGTTAAGGTAATTGACCTTTGTGGGTAGATTAAGGGAGATTCCTGGTGGTTTAAGGGAGGCTCCTGGTAGAAAGAAATCTGCATTTGGGTTGCTGTTTACCCAATGACAGATGCAATATCTCATAAACAGAATAATCCTCCTGTCTCTACAGTGAAAGTCCTTCTGTTTCAGAATGTCACTAGCACTGCCATTTTGTGTGTGTGGGGAATCTCGTTGGGTCTCACACTTTTATTTATACATGTTTCTTTTTTCTGTTATTACTATCTTCCTTCTATGTTTAGACATTGTCTTAGTTAGGTTACTATTGCTGTGATGGAACACCATAACTGAAATCTAGTAGGGAAGTAAAGGACATATTTGGCTTAGTCTTCCACATTGTAGTCCATTGCTGAAGAAAATCAGGACAGGGATTCAAACAGGGCTACATTATGGAGGCCATGGAGGAATGCTGCTATTGACTTGCTCCTCATGGCTTGCTCAGTCTGCTTTCTTATAGAACCAAGGGATGGCATCACCTACAATGGGCTGGGCCCTTCCTCCATCAATCACTAATTAAGAAAATACCCTTCAGGCTTGCCTATAGTCAATTTTTTCTTTTCTTTCTTTTTATTTGTTCTATATATCTTTTACATCATGTGTCTTGATCCCATTCATTTCTCCATCCCTTTCCATCTACCATCTGCCCCTGTACCCTCTCACCCAAATGATACAAAATTTAGGAGAAAAAAGGCAAAAGGGGGGATTTAAACTCTCATCATGGAAGCTGCAATATGACACAGTGAATCATGCACTATACCCCCTTTGTCCGTATATTTTTACTTGCAAGTGTTCACTGCAAAGAGTCACTGGTCTAGTTCGAGACCTCTGGTTTGTACTACACTATTGATGTTGGGCCCTCATTAGGGCTTCTTTTTGGATATGCTGTTGTTGCTCTGTGTTGTAGAGAGTCTGCAGCTTTGGGTGTGCAGGTCAGGTCCCTTCACTTGCTCCAGCAGGTCATAGATGGAGGATATTGGGGTGGGATAAGTTATAGCCCTGGTTCTGGGCCTGGGCAGCTATAGGGTTGGTCCTCTAGCATTTCTCCCTTGATCTCCCCACCAAGAGTGAGTTCTCCATCATGGTCCAGGCTAATGCACCTCTTGCAGCAGTAAGTGAGGGCTGGGGCCGGTTCTCCTGCTTTCACATCCTCAGGGTCCGCTTTCCCGCACCTGCACCATCAGGACCAGCTCTATTGTGTTGCCAAGGGGAGGCACAGAGAACCGTCTTTTGAGTGCCATAGCTATAGAGGGGCAGGGACAGCATTCCTGCTCTTATGACTCCAGGGCCAGCTCCTCCACCCACCTTAGGCATTAATGGGGGGGGGAGGTTGAGGGGGAGGACATCGCTCCTCAGTCCATGGTAGCATGTCTGATGAGTAGTGGGGACAACTCTCCTTTGCTCATTTCTTTGGGGCTGGGTCACCCTCACCTCCAAATACCAGGCAGCTGCCTAGGTGAGGGGCAGAGCTCCTTTCCCGAGTGCTGCAGCTGGGATAGGGGAAGGAGGGTCAGCTCTCTCTTCTGCTGCAGGCAGTAAAGGGTGAGTGGTAAGGGAGGGCATCTTTCATCCTCCCACACTATCACGTGACAGATGAGTAGCTGAGACAGCTCTCCCATGCTTACAGCTTTGGTCTGGCTTGCACATGCCTCTGCTAACAAGGTTGGCTCTCTTGTGTTCCCCAATGAGGTGCAAGACCTGCTCTCCCAAGCGGTGAAGCTGGTGGAAGGCAGGGACAGCTCTTGTGACCTCAGAGCCAGTTCTCACACCTACCTCAGGCATTGACAGGTAGGGGGCGGTGGGGGCCGGCAACTCTCCCCTGCCCATGCAGTCACAGGACAGGTGGGTGATGGGGACAGCTCTCCCTTGCTCATTACTTCTGGGCCTGGCTCACCCACACCTGCACTAACAGGATTGGTTCTTTTGTGCTTCCCAGGCAAGGTGCAGGGTCTGCTTTCCTGAGTGTTGCGTCTGGTGGGGAGTCAGGGATTGCTTTCCTGCTCTTATGACTACAGGGGCAGCTTTCCTACTTGCTGCAGACATTGGTGGGCAGGGTGGGTGGGGTCCAGCTTTCACAGATGAGTAATGGGGGCAGCTCTCCCTCGTTCACTACTTTGGGGTTCTATAGCCTGATTTCACGGAGGCAGTTTTGCAGCTGAGGTTCTCTCCTCTCTGGTGACTCTAGCTTGTGTCAAGTTGACATAAAACTAGCTAGCAAAACAAAAACAAAAACAAAACAAAACGAATGATTAACTAGTGAATTGGAAAATCCGCTCCTCAGATCCTCTGTTTTTCAAATTATGTGCATAAGACCAACATTGTTCTAGTTGATCTCCCTTTTGCAGATTTCATCATAAGGAACAGGCAGGACAAAGCATTTTCCACAAGAATTCGTAGATGTGGAGAGACATGAGCCTGTGTGTTGAATTCCTTGGGGTGCTGAGTGAGATCATCGTGGCACAGCTGAGGGGAACCAGAGGTTGACTCCCTGCTTTCTCCAATGTTCCTTTGGTCTAGAGCAATGCTTCTCAACCCGCATCAAGATGCAATCCTTTATACACTTCCTCATGGTGTGGTGACCCCAACCATAACATTATTTTTGTTGCTACTTCATAATTATAATTTTGCTACTGTTATGAATCATAATGTAAATATCTGTGTCTTCTGGTGGTCTTAGATGACCCCTTTGTAGGTTCATTTTACTCCCAATGGGTCACTGTCCACAGGTTGAGAACCACTGTTCTATAGTTTTGGCCTGTTTGGCAATTAGTCCTAGAAATCAGCACAGACCACTGAATCGGCCTGGACTTGACAAGAAATAATGTAGCTATATATATATGGAATAGACCTGAAACTATAAAATTTGATCAAGTGAGTAATGAAAAAAAAGAGGGAGAATATTTTGACTTCTATAAAGGCATTTTTAAAGTAAATTATGTACATCATGGCCAAAGGAACCCTAACTATATTTCCTTTGGAATAATAATAATATAAAAAAACCCTATTACTACCACACGGATGTTATGGAAACCCACTGAAGAAATATTCTGATTAAAACTAGTTCACATTATCATGAAGGTAAAAGGCAGTGAGCCAAAATAGGGACAAACTAAGTACATGCGTCAGGGAAGAGAGCTTTTAGACAACCAGACTGAGCCCACAAGGAGAGGGAGTGGGGATGATTTATTTAATGTGGTCGGGAAGCCAAAGCTAATGTAAGTAATGGCCACTGTAGCAACCCATGGTGCGGAGCTCTCCAATCACTGCAGAAATTTAACTCAATGAATTCTAATTTAGAATAAGAAGGTGTAACCTCATACACTGACCAATAAAAGAAGCCCAGAGACAATGTTTCTAGCTAATACATCCTTAGAGAAGGATGGCAGGCAATACTCACAGGTACCTTTGAAAGTGGATTACTTTAATTCTTTACATTCTGGGCTTAGCATGGTCTTGAAGTCATCACTAAAGCTCATCTTAATTAAACAAACACAAAGATATTTTTCTCTATAAAATTCATTTTAATTTAATTCACTTCAATTCTCCTATTTTTTCTTTTTGAGGGTTAGGTAGTTTTGAGGGGCTTTTAAAATGCCATTCTAATTTGTAGACGTTACTGACTGATGCTGCTCCCTGTATGGGGAAGAAGAGGTTTGGGGTGTGTGTGGTGTGCGTGCATACGTGTGTATACGTATTTGCATTTGTATGGGCAAATGTGTGTGTGCCTGTGTGGAAGCCTGGAGTTGACACTGACAATCTGTTTCCACTTCTCTCCACTTTATTTATTGTGGCATGTCTCTTGTTGAATTCAAGAGATTGCCAATTTGCTGTGGGGATGCCCTGTCTCTGCCTACTGAGTGTTAGAAGGGCATGCTGCCTCCCTCTTGTGTGGGTTCTGGGGATCCGAATTGTGGTCCTCATGCTTTTGTGACAAACACTTTACCCATGAGCCATTTCCTCAGCTCAGTTCTCAAAGAACAGTGTTGACCAAAGTATCTGGATACTTAAATTCCTATTTTACTTCTAGAAATTTATCTTGGCTATTATTTTCTTTTTCTTTCTTCCTTCCTTCCTTCCTTCCTTCCTTCCTTCCTTTCTTTCTTTCTTTCTTTCTTTCTTTCTTTCTTTCTTTCTTTCTTTCCCTTTCTTCCTCCCTCCCTCCCTCCCTTCCTGCCTTTCTGCCTTTCTCTCTCTCTCTCTCTCTCTCTCTCTCTCTCTCTCTCTCTCTCTCTTCTTCTTCTTCTTCTCTCTTCCTCCCTCCCTCCCTTCCTTCCATCCTCCATTCCTTCCTTCTTTCTTTTTTATTGCTTGTTTAATCTCTTGGTGTATTGTGAGAGTGTCTTTCATGAAGGAGGCTTAGCCTTCTCATCTTTTCTGGGTCACATCATGCACGGTACCCCATTTGAAAGGGGATTCAGAGGACAGTAGTGGTATCTGAACTTTTCAGCATAAAGACAGAACTGCTTTCCAATGTTTCCCAACCTGAAAATGTATGTAGGAATGAGAGGCGACATCTTCCCTATTGTCCATGTTGTGTTTGTCATCTACTTTAGTCCCGAGGCATTTACACAGGGATATGCGGCACAGATCACTTTTTATGTGACATCATTTACCCGCAGTCTGGCTGCAACATCCATTATCACCAGGTAATAAAGCTATCACCACTACCACCCTAGTCTGAGCCAACAGCATCTCTGCTCACTAACAAAGCAGTACTCTAATAGATCCTCTGCTGCCCCCACCTCCTGCAATTCACTCTTCATGTAGCAGTCCCGATGGTCTTTGTAAAGCCTGTGACAAGTTTGCCTGAAATATTACAAAGGCCTTCTACAGTGTTTAAAATCCAAACGTGTTTAGACGACTCCCTTCACCCAGGACAGCCCCTCACAATGCTCCTTTATTACACTCATGGCACTCCAAGACCGGCAGTTCTCTTTGTGCTTTTGCATCATGTTATGCTGGCAATGACTCTTCCCTCTAGTCATTCTGAGGCCACTCACCAATGTCATGTGGCTGTTGGACACTTACTATATTTTCAAAAAGCCTGTCTCGGGATTAATTATGTTGGTGTCTCTGATCAAATGCCTAAGATACAATTTAAGGGAGTAAGGGTTTATTTTAATTACACTACAGAGGGTTCAGCCCATCATGGCTGAGAAAGCCTGGCCAAGCAGAGCAATTCATATCTCTGCCAGAAAGTAGAGAAGGGAATGCCTGTCCTTTACTGCTGTCTATTTAATCCTCTTTATTTCATCCTCATCTCTAATCCAAGAAATGGTGTCACCCACATCTAGGGTGGGCCTTAACCAACCCTCAGTTAATTCTTTCTGGAAACGCCCTCACCTATGCAACCAGAAAGGTGACTCCCCAACCTCCTAGGTGATTTTTTTAAGTCCAGGATAATTGACAATGAAGATTAATAATCAAACTGTCACTGAAGGATCCATCTGCAGTAGTCATCTATTCATTATCTTTGTGCTGCCTTGTTAGGAGCCGAATGGACGCCTCCCCCCACCCCCACATACACCCTTCAGGCATTGTGAGTTAACATCTTAATCCTGAACTCATATGTTTATGGTTTTTAGATGAGTGGATTCTCATTGTGAGTTTGGTGGCTTTATGAGTAGAAAAGACAGGAGAGGACACAAATTTGCTAGGAGATAACTTCCTCTGTTTTGATGCAGCAGAAAGAACATCATCTGGTCACACATATCGGATGCTGAGCAGATGCCAGCACCGTGCTTTTGGGCTTCCCATTCCGTAGAAGCATTAGTGATGCAAACCTCTCTTCTCGATGAATTATCTGGGCTGTGATGTGCACTTACAGCAGGAAGTGGACTGTGCATCACCCTTTTACTTCTCTCCTTAGCCTATCCACTATTTGATGCTTATCGTTTTTGTTTATATTGTGTGTTTCATAGCTGTGCTAATTACATTCACATCACTATGATAAAATGTATGACATGAATGCTCTAGAAAGATTCCTTATGGTTGTTCATGTTTTCACTGAGTTCAGTGCATGCTTGCTTGGCTCCGCATGTTGTAGGAGAACTAAGGTGGCAGAGAAGCTTCTTTAGCAAATGATGGGGAGGAAGCAGGAAGACACAGGAAGGGGTCAGGGTCATGACACTGCCAAGTACACCCCCCCCATCCCTGTACACACACCTACTTCCTTAGCTAAGGATCATCCTCTGAAATGTTCAGAGGCTCTTGTACCATCACTGCCGACTTGAGGACAAGGTTGTTACACATGGCCCTGTGGCAGGCATTTCATAGTCAAATCAAAAAATTTCACCCAATCATTAATAAGTACTCTAACTGAAGAATGTCTAGTATTTGTTTATCTGTTCCTCAGAGCCTAGGAGAGTGTTTGGTATACTGAGTGCTCAATAAATATTTATTAAATGAAAAGATACATTCAAGGAGAGACAGCTAAAACTAAGGGGCATTTGAGGGGTAGGATGAAAATCTAATATAGTAGAAACTTCCTAAAATATATACATATGTGAAGGCCATCTAAATGAAATCACTAAAACCTTGGGAGACAGAGTCCCAACTGGCTGTCTATTATCATCAAATGAAGTTTTTAGTACCGGGATTGAGTTACATGTTATAAAAGTCAATCTGCTGGCTGGCCTGTTACCTTGGTACTCTGTCCCTTTAAGAGACAAGCCCCACCCACTCCCAATCTCCCCTTTCTCCCTGAGGCAAGCAGATCCCCTGCCTCTTCTCCATCTGGCTCTCTCTGTCCTCTGTCCTTCTTCTGGAGAAGCAGCTTCTGCTCTCTTTTCTCCCCTCCCCATTCTCCTCTTCCCCCTTCTTTCTTCTCTCTCTGTTCTTTTCTCCCCACCACCCCACTAAATACACTCTATACCCAAACTTTCTCTGTATGGCGTATCTGTCTGTCTCCCACCCACCAGGGGATCCGTACAACTTTGGGTCTCCTCGCATGCCCCTTCTGGGACCCACCTCAGGTCATCCACATCATGAATGATAACATGGCATCTAATTGAGTTGTTGGCCAAAGGGGCCCCATGCAAATCCCCAAACAACCAAGGCTGTTACCAAGACTATAGGTTGTTCTTCATAAATTGATAGCAAGGCCCCATTGCTGCAGACAACACCTACACAATTCTTTGAAGATGGAGATGTTGAGCCAGTGCCTACTTAGAGTCTTCACCCCTATATTTCAGTGTCTTTGGTAGAGGAAGATACTCTACACACTACCAAAAGAGAAATGTAAACACCAAGCGTGCTATAAACCCTTTGTCCTGCCTGCAAGACATGCTTGGGCACAAAGCTTGTGGGAATAACCATCCAATGTCTGATTTGATATAAAGTTTACTCTACAAGACAGAACCATAGCCAGTGCTGCTCGGATAAACAAGAATTTTGAGATTAGATAGCCAAGGGACCTAGGGTAAAACCAAATATACTTGTCTAAAGAAAGGGGGCAACAATAAAATGTCTCCTAGTGATATACTTATAGATCAGTCCCTTGTTCAGCTATTATCAGAGAAGTTGCCTCCTGAAGCAGATAGGAACAAATATAGAGACCCACAGTCAGACGTTATAGAGTAAGTGAGAGACCTTGGAACACTCATTCTTAAATGAAATGCCTCCATCAAATCCCTCCCTTCAGAGCTCAGGGAACCCCATGAAAGAGGAAGTAGAAAGAGTGGAAGAGCTTCAGAGGAAGATAGAGGACACCAAGAAAACAAAGCCCTCTAAATCAGCTTGAGCAAAGCTCAGATGAACTCACAGAGATTGACACAGCAGGCCCAGGACCTGCACTGGTCTGCACCGAGTCCTCTGCATATATAGACTATGCCTTCTAAGCATTTCTGTTGGGTTCTTCAGTGTGCTGACAAGTAAGTCTCTGGTTTATGCCTCCTGTTGGGCTTTTTTCCTTATGTTTTCTTGCCTTGTCCAACTTCAATATGATAGTTTTTGTTTTTCTTTTTATATTTTATTTTGTTATGTATTTTTTTTTTAAAGAGTGAATGAATGAATGGAAAACCTAGCCACTAGGGTAACGGCTAATTCCTACTGGAAGAGGGAAAATCCATTTTCAATTTTTTCCAAAAGAGTGACACTGGGTATATTGAGCTCTCCAGGACAGGCCTCATGTTCAGGAGTAGTTGATCAACATATAATGGACTTCACAGTTTTATTGTGTGCTTTTATTTGGTAACAGTTTTTTTTTTCGGGCGGGTTGTTTTGGTTTCTTGGTTTTGGGGGGTTATATGGGGTTATGTTTGTTTCTTGAGAAGAAACTTTAGGTTGGGAGGAGGAGACAATTTGGAACAGGGAGGGAAAGAATATGATAAAAATATATTTAAACTTAAAAATTGTTTTAGATAATAAAAATATAACAAAAATTGTCCTTCACAAAAGCATAAAACAAAAATACCTTCAAAATTTCTACTTGAGAGGTAAGACCATAAACAAATTATAAAATCTAGGGCTATGACTAATTCAACTGGTTGTGTGGAACGTAAATAGTGAAAGAAAATATATCGTTCCTGTATTTATATAGAATATCTCTAATGTACCTCCATTATTTAAACAATGAATTTCTACTGTCCTTGAACGAAAGGTATTTTGATACTTTTCATTATGAATTTATGTATTTAATTGAAATACTCTATTCTTTAGCATTAAAATAGATCACTTCACATTTTACTCCACCTCCCCAGTTTTAGTTTTTCTCAGCCACAGCTGTACGTTTAGAGCCACAAGTTCAGAGATCTTAAAACTCTCTGCACCTCTGTGTGTACTGGGCAGCTGTTTCTAAGTTCACTATGTCTGGGGCTCCCCCCCCCCAACTTAAGAAGCAACACTGAGACTTTATTTTGTCTCAGTGTTTTGATTTTAATACTAGAATTTGGAAGTAGTTCTCAGAAGTTCGTGAAGTTGGCAAAACAAACATCTGATTGACAAGTTGAAAGTACAAGGAACATGGGGGAATATAGACCGAATTAAGTTTATGACCTATACTCATGTGTGCCTAGAAGGGCACCCATGTGTCAGAAATGATTTTATTGTATGTGCTGGGGGGCTTGGATCTCAGCTGATGGGACTGGTTCAGGAGGTTTTGGAAATTTTACCAGGTGAGGCCTTGCTGCGTCTTGGGGGTATATTCTTGGGAGCTGTGTCTTATTCTTGGTCCCTTTCTCACCATCCCATCTTTCTCTACTTTTTAGCCACCATGATGTATGTGAGCTACTATGCTCCTCCATGCCCTGTTTGCCATGGTTGATTGAAATCTCTGAAACTGTGAGTTCAAATACATTTTCCCACTCTTGTTTCTGCGAGGCGTATTGTCATTGTAATGAAGTGTCTGCTGAACATAGAACATTGGTACAGCATTGATGTCTTTGCTGTGACTTTAACTAATGATGTGGTTTTGAAGCCTTTGGAAATGGCTTGTGGGTAGAATTTGGAAAAGTTAGGAGAAGCCCTAGAATGCTATAAGCAGAGATTATTTGGCCAGTATAGTGGAAAGCCAGGAGATCTGACTGTCCATAGGAATGTGAGCAGGAAGATTATATTCACCAAGTATCAGATGGGGATGAAGACTCTTGGAAACTGGATGAGAGGTCATGGATGTTGCCTTCCAACAAAGAAATTGTCTGCATTTTATCAATGTCCTGAGATTTTTGTGTGAGGCCAGATTTAAAGATGATGGACTAACTAATGTTGGATGAAACAAAGCGGTTCACAGTTCAAGTTGTTGGATAATATTGGTGGCTACATTTAGATAGATTCACAATGAGAATCGGGAGGAAAAAGCCTAACCAAAAGTTTGGTTTTTTGTTTTTGTTTTTGTTTTTTTTATCAGTTTGGCTAGAAAAGAAGTGTGTTTAAAGTCAAGGCCAAGGACAATATGCCTGCTGGGGATTTGCCACAATTAAGAAGAAACTCAATGTTTTGTATTGAGACAATAGGAAAGATGCCTTGAGGGCACCTGAGAATTGAGCTCATTCACTCCTGCAGATGCAAGGGAGTGAAAGTAACTTCACTTGAAAGACTTTCCTTTGAGCCTTTGAGAGGAGTATGACTCTAGTACCTTACTTGCATAGGGACCCAGGGAAGCATTTCCCTGGGTTCAAATGCTCCAGGACTCAGAAGTTGCTACAGGCATGGTCCAAGAGGGTCTAGCTACTACTTGATGGCAGCCGACCTTAGAGTCATCCACACAAAGCCAGTCTTATTGGTGTGTGGATCACAATGATTATGGGACCATAGGAGCTTCTACATAGATCCAAATGGAAGCTTTGGAGGCCAGGCAATGGATGGAAAGGCTTGGATCTCTATAGGCATTCTCTGGAAGAGCCAAGGAAGTTAGGCTGCCAGTCACCTGGAACAGCTGTCAAGGAATATTGTGGGCAGCCAGAGAGAGGATGTATGGGCTCCATTTAGCAAGGTCATGGGGTGGGACTGCCCAAGCCCTTTGTAACTCACAGGAGGACTCTACTTTCTGTGGCTATAAGACATGGAACAATAGAATTTAACATTTCCTCTCTGCATTTTGGTCTTGCTTTGGTGCCATCCTCCCCTTCTTTGCCCCATTCCTTCATTTTGAATGAGGAATATGTACTTTGTCCGTGGTTTCCTGGATGTATGTATCTTGTGTTTTAATTTTTACTGGGGTTCACAGCTAAGTGCTTGCGTGGAGTCTTGGAGGATATTTTGGACTTGAGCGTTTGAGCAATTCTGGAGTTGTTAGACTTTGACTATTCTTGCTGGGAGATGAAATGTATTTGCATTGTGAACTTTTGGGAGCCTGGACTAGAAATCTATGACTTGAGTTTTAAACGTTTTTCCCACAGGCTCATGTGTCAAGAGTGTTATCCTCAAGCAGTGGTGTTATTTTCAGGGTGCTGGGGACTTGGGAGGTCAAGTCTATCTGAAGGAAATGGGCACACAGGGCATGTTCTTAGGGGCCAAATCTGATGCTTACTTCCTACCCCGTGTTCTTTAAGTTTTCTCATTACCATAAGATGAGCTATTCTGTCCCTGTCAGAAACTTGTCTGAAAGCAAACTTTTCCCTTGCAAGTTGTTTTTATCAAGCATTTTCTCGCAGCAATGAGAGGTTACTAACACAAAGTCCCAACTGGAAAACCAGTTGTAATTTATTTTGGGAGTGTGTGATCCTTAAATCCATGACTCATTTCACAAGGTTTATTACAGTACAGCTCTAGATTCCAAGGTAATATTTTTCAAACTATAACAGAATGACCCATTAGTGAGTCACAAAATCAATTCAGTAGGCTGTGATCAGCGGGTTTTTTTTTAAAAAACTATATAATACAATCGAATCAAATAGAGAGTATCAGCAGGCACCATGGATTGTAAAACTTACAACAATTTCATTGCAATTTCCCCTCAGTTGTATGATAGTAGTGTGTGGTGTTATGATGTTAAATATATTTCTCACTGTAAATGGGGTCAAGGATCTGTGAAAGCCACAGTATTGGATTGCCTTGGGTTCATTCATGTGACATAAAGCAAAGAATAATTCACAGAGGGATTTTCCCCCCAAGGGTATGAAGACCTGTTCCCAAATAAGAGCAGTTGAGATTGTCCCTGAAGTCTTGCAAACTAAAAATTGTTAAGAGATAGGTAGATGGGAGAGATGTAGACCAAAGGTTACAAAGTTTTAGTTAGAGCCAAGAAATCAGTTTTACTGAACTGTTACATGGGATGCCGATTTTAGTAATTCAGAATTCATTGTGTGTTTCAGGATCACTAAGAGTAAACTTTGTTTATACCACACATGTGAACACACAGATATGCACATACATACACACAAGGATGCATACACACATAGTCATAAGGATACAAGTCTAAAGAGTTTAATATGTTAGTTGGAGTCAATCATTTATTCTATGCTATGAATGCCTATCAAAAACATACCATTGAAATTCTGTATGTATGTACACTTATTATATGACAATTAGTAATAAAGTAGCTTAGTGGACTATGGAACACTGAAAAGAAAAATTTTAGATTCCAAGTCCAAAATTACTTTAAACAGAGCCCCATATACTTTTTTCTCTTCCTCTTATTGAAAGTAGATTCTTTCCCTACCCCTTGCTAGCCATACTGTGGTATGGGTATGGGAGACCTGGACCTGTCCCTCGCCTGAACAGCATGAGCTAGCTGGCCCTGGAGGTATATGCAGATGCTAGACAGCTGGTCCTGCCCCTTGCTGACTACAGCACTCTGCAGAACAGAACAGGCACTAAACCTCACCTGGGCAATGTGGTAGAGTTGACCCTGGTGTCATGGGCATGGGAGAGTTGGCTCCCAGGCTTTGAGAGTCTGGTGAGGTGGTCCCATCTCTGCCAAAGCAGTACTAGGGAGCTGGCCCTGATGGTGTAGTTGCAGGAGAGCTTGATCTAATGGCATGAGGGTGGGAGGTGGCTCTAATGGTGTGAGGGTGGGAGAGCTGGTCCTGCCCCTTGCTAGCTATCAAGGGCAGGAGAACTGGCACTGCTCCTCACCTTGGCAAAGGGAGAGCTGACCCTGTGGTGCAGGTGTAAGAAAGCAGACAGGCTGACCAACTCAGCTACCACCTAGACCCAGATCCAGGGCTTTGAATTGGCCTGTCCATACATCTACCCCATATAAGAATTGCTGAAGCATGAGAAGGGACCAGTCCTGTAGAAGTTCTGTGACACAGGGCAACAACAAGATATCCCAGAGAAGTACTGGTGAAGATCCAGTATTACTAGTATAGCAGAAGCCGGAGGCCTGGAACCAGAACAATTTGCAAGCGAAGCTGTTTGTGCAAAGGGGCAGACTGGATGGAACACCATGACTCACCGTAACTTCCATGGTGAGGTGGTTTTTTTTGGATTTTATTGTTTAATTTTTTCTATCATTTTGATTTTTTTCTTTTGTGGGAAGAGAGTGCAAGGATGGAGAGTGGATAGAAAGGGATGGGAGAGATGAGTGGGATCAGAGTACATGATAGGAAATTCCCAAAGAATCAATAAAAAGTTAAAGAAGAATAGATTCTTTTCTCACATAATATGTACTGGTAATGGTTTCTCCTCCATGTCCTTCCCATCTTCTTTCCCATCCATATCCACTCCCTTTCTGTCTCATTAGAAAAGAGCAGAGGTAATAATAACAATAAAGTAATAATTAAGGGGTAATAATAACAATAAAATATAATGAAATAAAACAAAAGCTGTCACATTGAAGTTGTACAAGGGAAAAAAAAAAACAGAAAAAAAAGAACCCAGGAGAAGGCCCAAAAATCGGAGACTCACTCCTTCAGACACACAGGAATTCAATAGAAACATTAAACTGGAAGCCATGATACATACACAGAGGGCCTAGTACAGACCTGTGCAGGCCCTGTGGATGCTGTTTCAGTCTCTGAGTTCATATAAGCTTTGATCATGTTCATTTAAAGGATCTTGCTTTCTTGGTGTCCTCCATTCTCTCTGGCTCTAATACTGTTCCTACTGTCTCTTCCTTGGGGTTCTTAAGTCCTGAAGGAAGGGATTTGTTGGAGATATCCCATTTAGTATTGAGCTTTCAAGGTCTCTGCACTCTCTGATAATGTCTGATTCTGGTCTGTCTGACTGTGGTCTCTGTATTTTTTCCCATCTGCTGCAGTAGGAAGCTTTTCTGATGATGGCTGAGCAATGCCCTGATGTATGAGTAGAATAGAATGTTATCAGAAGCCATTTTATCATCTGTCTGTCTGTCTGTCTGTCTGTCTGTCTGTCTGTCTTTCTCTCTCTCTTTCTCTATTATCTGTCTGTCTATCTATCTATCTATCTATCTATCTATCTATCTATCTATCTATCTATCTATCATCTATCTATCATCTATCCATTCAGACCAGTAGTGTTTGGTATTACCCTAAGTCCCTGAGTTATTTAGTCTCTGCTTCTTGGTCACCAAGCAGTGTTGGATATAGAGGTTCTATTTCATGGAATTCAGCTTAAGTAAAAGCGGATATTGGATGGCTACTCCCACAAGCTTCGTGCCACACATGATCTAACATATCTTGTTTGTTTCTGGCCTGGTGTTTACTTTTCTATTTTGGTGGTGTGTAGAGTACCTTCCTGTACCAAAGACACTGGCACATAGGTGTGAAGGCTGTAGGGGTGAAAGCTCTTTGTAGGCAACAGTTTTAGTTCTATGTATTCAATGGGTTGTATAGGTGTTGTCTTCAGCCATGAAGTCCCATGGTTTTTGTCCATTGGTACAAAAAAAAATCATGATTTTTTTTGATGATGCTTTGATCTCTCAATCAGAAGTTAAGTCTCTTGAAGTAGAGTGGGTATATAATTCTTTTCAGTGCATTTTAATTATGAGAGCATGGTACTCATCTAGAACACTTTTTTGTTAATATAGCAATTAAAAAAAACAAAAAACAAGCAAGACTGTATCCTTTCATCTGCTTGGACCTTGTGACCCAAACTTTCCCTACTTCATCCCTGCCTGTCAGTAGCATTACATCAACCTTCTATCTGCATGTGTTCTCAAGAGAATTCCATTTTGAATTTATTAAAGGAATGAGGCCTGAGAGAGTTACCAAATATACATCTATTTTTTTTTTCAACCCGAAATCTGTGATTCTATCAGAGAAAGGGATCACACTCTCTCCCAGCTTGATTTGTTTTTCTTCATTATGGAAAGGCCCATACCAGAGAGGTCAGAAGTGGTTTTAGGTTTCTGTTTAGATTCCTTTTATCTCACTCAGGTTTAAGATCAGCTCCTCCTTCACAATCCCAAGTCACCGAGTTCAATTAAACAAGAGATTCCTGAGAAGATCAACCCAAGCATGACTAAAGTCTTGTCTCAGATACGTGTCAAGCTTGGTTAAAAATTAGACTCCTTCTCTTTCTTGCCAGGAAGAGGGAAGAATCTTTTAGTAGATAGGACTCAGCATGAGCAAGCAAGTCTCATGTTAGTCTGAGGTGATTTACTTTTCTATTTCCCCTTTGTACTTCACAGCAGGTCTTTCTAAGGAGGAAGCAAAGGGCTTGCTCTGCAAACTACCTTTATAGCTTCACTGAAGACTGGAAGCAAAACATATTTCAATCAGAATTATGCCTGAGTGCAATGAAAGTTTCCAGAGCCCACAGAGAAAGCCCTGGTACATTTAAGGTCAGGGCTGGTATTTTAGGGGGAAAAAATTGGTCAATCCATGGGGAAATGAAATTCTATGCTACCCCAAGTGAACTGTCACACTGGGTAGCATTGAAGAGATAAGACCAGAAATTCCAGAGATTAGCTACACCAGATAAGATTCCCAGACTTGATGAAGAAAAGGCATTGCTAGGATACACAGGGACGCCAGTGGAACTTGAGTGCCACTGTTTTAGAGTGCAGGCACCTCTCTATTGATTAGAGTTAATGAGATGAGAGGGCCCCACATTGATGGATTATCAAAGTGTACCTAATCTTGTTTTGACTATTTCATCTTTCTTGTTGCTATCGTCAGAAGTATGTGCAAACTAAATCCTTGTTTCTTTTTTCACTTGACCTTATTCGGATGCATCAAATTGATTCTCTTACACTCTGAACTGTGCCAATTCTTGTGTCCGTCAAGCCATACATTCATTAGAGCTCTGGGGCTAATGGACACGCTCTGAGAGCACATTCATCTTTAGAAATACGGTAAAAGCTAATTCTTTTGGCTCAGCAAAGCTCAGGTTGACATCTTGCCACTCTTCGGGCTGCCAGGAATATCTGGTGACTTAATGAAGCAAAGATCTTAAACACACAACTTAGTGGATTATTCAATATCAAGGTTTGCACTGGAGTCTGTGATAAGGGATTAATGCTTTCAGTCCTACAAGGGCCCAGTCAACGGATTCAAACACGAGGACTCCCCGAATGGACAGTTCATCAGAAGGATTACAAAGTTACTTGTACTTCATGAGCCCATTGATCTTCCTTTTCATATGGTATTTAAAAAATAATCTTTTATATGCCAGTGGTAATGCAGCTGGATTAGTGGAGCCAACAGGCTCTGACTATTTAAATATTAATTGGGACAGCAATGTCTAAATCGGTGGTTCTCAGCCCTGACTGTGTGTTTGAATCACCAGGGAGTTTTAAGTTGTTTCCAATGCCTAGTTTCTACCTCCAGAGAGGCTGCTTTAATTGGTTGAAGGTGGTACCCTGACATCCAAGTATTTAAAAGCTTCTTAGGTGCTTTGTGTATTTAGTCAGCATGGAGAAGGACTTGTAAATAAGTGATGCAGCAGAATGCCACCTAGCAGCTTCTGTTCCTTCAAGCATGCTCGGTGTATATGCATCTTCTGTTAAAGGCACACTGTCTCACTCAGTGACAACCCGCTCCTCTCTATGTGATAACATATGGGCTTTGCTGATTGAACGCAACGACGGCATTTTGACCATTTTAAGGACGGAGTTTGCAATTTTCAAAACAGGGTTTATGCAAAATTTATAGTCTAGAAAAGTCCTTCTGATTTTTCCTGTTTCAGGAAATTTACCAGAGCCAAAATGTAAAGCCTACTTAGATTCATTGCCAATTTAATAAACACGGGCGTAAGTAAGCAGCAAACAATAACCTGTAATTCTGTTTCATTTAACTAAATTAACTTAAAAAGGAGACAATAAGTTATGTACCAATTTGTGCTAGAAAAAGACCGATGTTATTTTTATAGGTAGCAATATATAAATGGGAAGGCAAAAAAAAGACGCACCATCAAGTCCCTCAGTTTTCTTGGGTCTGAAATGCAAAAGATAAGTAATGGAAGAAGATGAAGGTCTTCAATTTGTCCCATCCTCTGTGCTATGTCTTTTAGGGAAATAGTAAGGACCCAGTGAGTAGCAGAGGGGCCCACTACCTTAGAAGACGAGGAGGTGAGCAGATGCCTCTCCAGGCTGCTCCTCAGGGTTTGTGAGAGTCTGTGTGGGCAGGGTTGCCCTGGTGTGGGATCTTGAGGGAGGGATGCTGTTGAGGCCTGCTCTCCTCTGGATTTTCATTTCCCACCAGTGGCTGATTTACACTGGGAGCTCGAACCATACCCATCCAGGCTGAAGTTCTTCCCAGGAGTGGGGTCCAAGGCACAACTGGCAAGCTGCGTCCCCAGCCGTGACCCCGTTTCTCCTTTGTCCTCTGCTTGACCAGCTGTTTCACCACCTGTGGTTGCCGAGGGTTTCTCCAACTGCCCTGCCAGGTGGAGCCACAATGAGCAAGGACTTCTACATCTGAAAGAATTATGATTCCCTTTCCCTGACTTTCTGTAAAAGAGTGTGGAAGCATGGAACGCAGAGAGGTCCGGCAAAGGCCAGCGGGAGAGACTCAGGCAGGCAGCAGCCTTTAAGGGAACTGGAACCTGATTTTTCTCAATTTCCTAAACCCTGTTTGACTTTATGTTTCCCTTTTTGTTTTCTCTCTTCTCTTCTCTTCTCTTCTCTTCTCTTCTCTTCTCTTCTCTTCTCTTCTCTTCTCTTCTCTTCTCTTCTCTTCTCTTCTCTTCTCTTCTCTTCTTTCTCTTCCCCCTCCCCTCCTTCTCTCCTCTCCTCACCTCTCCACTCCCCTTCCCTCCTCTCCCCTCTCCTCTACTTTCCCATTTTCTCCCCTCCCTTCCTCCTCCTCCTCTCCTTCCCTTCTCTTTCCTCTCTTTTTCTCTTTCCCTCCCTCCCTCCCTCCCTCCCTTCCTTCCTCCCTCCCTTCCTCCCTCTCTCCTTCTTTCCTTCCTTTTTTTTGGGGTGCAGAACTTAAAAGTTTCTAGAAGCTCCTATCTAGTTATAATAATTCTTGTATACTTTCTCTTCTAGTCTGAATTTCCTCTCTGATCAGTCTGCCTTGTAACAATTAACTCATGTATCTTCCCAGCTTTATTGCCCTATTAAAAGGATTGCATTTATGACATGCTTTTTGGTTAGTCATTGTTGGCTTATGTCATAATGTACTTTAAAATGTCATATTAAAACACAATGTGACCATTTATTCTGATACTATAATTCTTCCTATCTGTCCTTCTACAAAAGGACTCTCTCTACCAGGTATAATTGCTAAACCTAGAGACAGCATCTCTGGCCATCATGAATGTCTTTCTCTTGCTTCATGTTCCATTTCTTAAATGTGCTGTTGTCTTCCATGTCAGCCATCTCCCCTCTCACCCCTCCCACATGCACTGCTTTCTGGTGCTTTCATACCATATTCTAAACATGCAGAGCACTATCAAAAATGGCGATAAATACTTGCTCACCAGCTTCAATCAAACTATGCCATCTTCCCAAACCAACTTCAGTTATCTCAAGGGAACGAAACACTGAAAAGAACAACCATTCTTACCTGATTACCCCTTTCTCTATTTTGCAGTCACCTCCCTGGCCCTCTCATGATAGGCAACATCTTATACTTTTTATAAAATCATGTTCATTATCAAACTCACATTTCCATAAATAAAATACTGCAATAAAAATACTCATAAATTAAAATACTGCTATTTTCCTCAAGTGGCATTTTATGAAGAGCAATTCTGTAACTGCCTTTTTTCTTCTTCTCCTCAATATTATGGTTTTGAGACACATGGCTCAGGTTTATTTATTTCAACTCCTATATCATGTTCTAGTGAATATTCATGCAACATGCTTAGCCGGTTGATGGACATTTAGTTTGTTTCCAACTCTGAGTTATAATAGACAATGTTTTAATGAACATTTCTGTATCTGTCGCCTTTTGCACATGAACCTGGTCTCTCTTCTGTCCCTGGTGCACTGTTAGCTATAAATGTTCCTCTAAAATGAAGCTTTCTTGGCACTTATTGCCGAGGGGCCCAAAGGCAAATTTCCTTGTTTCCATTTCGTTTTAGTACAGTTAGGTTCTGACCGGGGCAAGGAAGAGGTTGAGCAGCCCGGTTGGAGTAGAAACAGCCTGTGGCATGTCCTCTTTGTGAGTGGGCTCCTTACTCATGAATTTGCCCTGCTCTGGTCTTGGCTGATTTCTGAAATACTCTTCCCACAGTATTCTTTCTAATTTACCCTCCTCTCAGAGAGTGGAGAAAATTGTTCCTATAGTTCTCCACGAATAGAGGCTTTTCAGTGGGTTCCTTCGCATACTGACATTGCAAACTCCTGCAGAATCAGGGGTTTGATGTTTCAGAACGTCTTTGCCACTTTCTACAAAGCAGGCTGTTTTTTTTTTTCTCCCAATGCAATTCCAATAACTGCCATACATTTCTCACTATGTCCTCGGAATGGGACTGCATCTTATCCCTTTTCTACAAGGGGCTTATTTCTCTATGTAATAATAGAAATCTCCCCCCTCCATGTGTGTCACACACACACACACACACACACCAAACATTTTGTAATATGAGTAAACATAAACTGCTAAGTAATGTAATTTTGTATTTTTCAGGTAGAATCAGAGAGTTTGGGATAATCATGGCAGTTCTTGCCTTTTAAAATATTTAATTTTTTAAGTTGAGAATTTTTTATGTATGCATATAATATATTGGGATCACATTTACCTCATCATTTCCTTTAACTTTTCTTAGATCCACCCCCTCCTTCCCAGCCTTCCTAAAGGCAATGTCGTATGCTGTCTCTGTCTGTCCGTCTGTCTGACTTTCTCCCTCTGTCTCTCTGTCTGTCTTTCTAATCTGAATCCAGTTTATGCTGCCCCCTAAACTCACATGTGTGGGGCTATCCACTGGAGCATGGCCAGTCTACAGGGTTCACATCCTTAAGGAAAAGTGCATCTCTTCCTCCCAGAAACTATCAACTGTCAAGGGCCTCTCAGCCAGAAGCTCATGAGGCCCTCCTTTCTCCATCCTAGAATTGTTGACCGCTTTGATCTTATGAAGGTCTGGTGGAGGCAAGCGGAATTGCCAACAGTTCATGAGTGGTGTCAGTTCAGGCAAACGCTGTCCTTCAGTTCTCCCTTACAGTTTTCCACTTTCTTTATCATGATGCCAACCAACCAACTGTGCAACCAACAAAACAAGCAAATGTTTACTTTTTATAACACACACACACACACACACACACACACACACACACACACACACACACACACACACACATACACAAACCAGTTTAATCGAAGTTACCCTAGATGGGATAATTTTCCTCCCAGAAGCTATAGTTTGGTCAACTGTCCTGGATACCCCACCCCCAAACAACACAGGCTATTGCTGCTGCTCTAGGCTGTCCACCAGAATTCGATGGTAAGACTCTATTGCAAAAGACACCACACATTTGGTTCATAGGACATGGAGAAATCAACTTGGTACAGACTGGGGGGCTTCCTCCCCACTGGCTAGCTTTCGTAGTACCAGAAGGTGCTATGTAAGTTTCTGGGGGAGAAAAGTCATCAACAATCTTAACCAGCTGTGAGCCCTGTGACATAAAACAATTACCAGGCTGGCAAGATGTACCCATGGGCAAAATAGTGGTGGGAATATTATGGGAGTAACCAATCGATTTCTGGTTAGATTTAAGAACCACTTCGAAGGAGGATAGTCGTGTCTGGTATTATAAATCTAGCCAAGAACCCCTGGTTGGGGAGTTCATAGGCCTCAGGCATGAACCTACTTCTATTATTTTGCTAAATGGACTCAAATGGACATGATATCACACTGTTCTCTAAGTTTGTATTGTTCTACCTATAAATTTTTGCAGCTCTCAGACCATGCTAAAGATTTTCTTCATGCGGTGGATGATAGCTAGCTTAAAAACTCCCAGCTGGTCAGAGGAGAGAAGCCTGTGTAGTGCTCAGCTCTCCCTTTGTAAGTAAGAGTGCTCCCGTCTTCCCAAGCCGGCCTTTCATGTCTAGTCAGATACGGGCCAGATTTTGCTTTTTCTTGCAACCTGTGCTCATTTGGACTGAGAAAGGGTTTGTATAACATTGCTCTCATTGGGCTCTGAAGTGCTCAGGAGGGAGTAGCCTAAGACAGGATGCATGAACTACTGCTTACATATTCGGTTTGTTCTACTTGTGATGAACTTGTGGTCTGACCCTTGTGATACCCTATGGAGCAGCCAACTGCCTTCCTACGTGGAATTCCATAATTTTGCATCTGAGAAATCAGTTTCTATCTATCTGTCCTATAGCTTACCAGTAATTTCAACATGTGTCACGTTAGTTCCACTAGAGACAGCATAGCTAAGGCCAAGATTAACAAACAAACAAAGAAGATCAATTCCTTAGATCAATACTCTGATTGAACAAGACTCATAGCAACCTCAACTTTCAATAAACCATATAAAATTGGAAGCAAGGGAACTGAAAGGTGATGCTGCCTGCATCAAGTCATTTTTACTCCTCATGTGAACTTCTATTGGCTAATGTCGGCTCTGAGGATTCCTTTCCCCGAGAGTTGGGGTACCTGTAGGCAATTTTATCTGGACACTGATATTTGAACTTTTCATAGAAAGATAATCGTGCTTCCCATTGTTGAATATTCCTTGTTGAAAGCATTTCTGCTCCCACACCCTCTGAATTTCCAATCTTATGCTTCTGCCTAATACCATCACTGGCAGGGGAAAAAAAAAAGTCTCACAGTTCTCCTTTGAAATAGGAAAACTCTCAGAGACCGCAATGATCATATGTGAAAAGGTGTACTGCCCGGACCTCCTCCTCATCCCAAAGAATACATGAAAAATGACAAAATAAAGAAAATAAATCACCACATAATGTCAGGACAGTTTCAGTTCCGAAGGTTTTGAATTGAAATGATACTGTTAGCTTGTGTTCCTGTCTCAAACCACATTCAAGGAGCTAATACAATATACAAAAGCAAAAAGGTCATCTGCATTGGTCAAAGGAAAGAGATATGACAGGGACATGACCTTGTTTCTTGCCTTAAGCTCTGCAGCTTGCTGTGCTAGCTGGCATACTCGTGTGTGAGCATGTGTTGCGTCCACTCTCCGTGAAGCAGTTTATTTAAATCTGGCACAATCTGCTGCCGAATCTTCCTAACACTGTCGGTTCAGAAGACTGGAGGGTGATATGGGAACATCTGAACTCTAAATCTTTGGTGTTTCATTTCTTCACCCCATTTCTGTTATAGTAATTGATCAGGCTATCGACCAGTCATCTGGTCCCCCTCTGCAGCCCACATCCTTCTCTGGGTCTCTCTGTCTCTCCATCCGTCTGTCTCTCAGCTCATTTTAGTTTGTTATGGTGGAAAGGATATGGAAACAGAGAGCAACCCACTTCACAGCAGCTTGGAAACAAAGGGGTGATGAGCAAGAGCCATCTTTTCTTCCTTTTCTTCTCCCTGGACCTCTAGCCTGTGGGGATGGAGTGTCTTATGCACAGGCTAGGTCTTTCCTTTTATTTAATTATCTCTGAAATACCCTCACAGATACATGTAGTAGTATTATATACTAGTTTCCTAGGCATTTTTCAATCAAATCAATTGACAACTAAGGTTACATTATATTACAAGCCTGCCCTTTGTCATCTTGGCATCAGATATATATAACTATAAGCCATACCTTTTCACTCCTGGTTTCCAAGGACTCATGAATGAATGAATGAAATGTATGCCCTGGCAATGCTGAAGCATGCACGGGCAGCTCGTATATGGTGGTTCTGTTGAACTTGTCCATATTGAGTGTCATGGTCTAAGTTGATGAGGATGCCTGACCAGTTCTCTTTTTCAAGAGGGTGTTGGATCTCATTACAGATGGTTATGAGCCACCACGTGGTTGCTGGGAATAGAACTCATGCTTTTTGGAAGAGCAGACAGTGCTCTTAACTGGTGAGCCATCTCAAGGACTCATGACTATCACATTATGTGAAATGTAACCAATCCTTCTCTTAGAGCCCTCATAGTCTTAAAAGTTCCAAAATTGTTCAAAAGTCTGAGTTTGAAGCCTTGAACCTCCCAACTAAAGGTTGGTTAGGATCATATTACAAAACAAGTCATAAGCTCCTTACATACAATGGCACAGAATAAACATTCTCTTTCCAAAAGTGAGAAAAAAAGGCATGTAGAGGAAGTGTATGACCAAAGAAAGTCCAAAAGTAGACAGAGCACTCATTAAATGCCGTAGCTCTATGGCTGGCATCTGGAGTGTATGGTGCTGTGATATAAGGTCTGGAGGGTTTTGGTAGCCCCATCCCCATAGCTTTGCCAGTTATAGCATACATGACTTCTGGTTTGGCCTGGTTTTCTTGCTGTCTGCAGTTTTCCATGGCAAGTCTTCCATGTCTTTGACATCTCTAACTTCCCTATGTCTTCACTGTGTCTTATGATTTGCTCTCAACCACTTCACCTATTTCCCGCTCACGGGCTGCCTGTTGAGTCTCTGGCACAGGCTACCCAGCCTCATGGATTTTCTTTTGAGCTTCAAATGGAAGTCTTCAGTATCACATAGCTCTTTCATTTTGTTTATGGGCAAACCAGCCTAAGGTAGACAACTCTGGTGTCTGCTGCCTGTTGAAGCAGTAGTCGGCAGTGACCTGCCCTAAACCCTCACTGCCACCCCCAACCCTGGATGGTGAATGTACCAGCTTCTGTGTACTTTGACTGATAAGTACTTCTTGGAAATGGTTAATGGGCTTATCTTTAGGTCTGGAAATAAGAGGGATACTTGCTTCTTGCCTCATAAGTGTATATATATTGAATTTTATAGTAAATCCATGCATATTTGAAAAGTGAGTACATGGAAATCATACCAGTAAACATCTCCTAATGGAACAAACCAGAAAGGCCTGGAAGGTTCTGCACCAGACACTACTGTAGCACTTGAAGTATAAATAAGCTTTCATGATTGATAACGAAAAGTCCCATGATTATTGTTTTAGATAGCAGCACTCAAACTTGCCTTACAACTAAGAATACCATAAGCTTGTTGGTTATATAGGTAGCTGAGATCTAATCAAACTGGAGCTTCTCACTGTTACATCTCCTTGAACCACCAACTCAGCTGCCTAGCAGTCTTTCGCACTTACACTACTGTCTCCAAGACAGTACCACCATCATATGTGAGGTGATGTACACATATCCACATTTATCTAAACTTAGTTTAGGTAGGAATTTCTCCATCTTACTAAACTTTATTTAGGATCACCTGGGAAACTTTAATGAAACAAAAACCATTTCTAGGCCCACAAAACAGAAGTGACAATTTCTGGGTGAAGCTTGAATTTTGGCATTTAAGAAAATGTTCTCTAATTGATTTGAATGGGGGAGTTGGACCCCAATTGGGATCAGCGTTCTGCTGTGAACTTAGAGCTGAACAAAAAGGCCCTGGACATAGAAGTGAGCAAGTGAACTACCTGGGAAGAAAATGGCATGGATTGTGGAGGTTTGATTGGGGCTAGAAGAGGAGCCAGGCAGGGACTGAACAGTGCCAGCAACTCTGTCTGAAAGGCTCACTTCTTCCTATTGCCACCTTAGCAGTTCTGAACAGTTAGCTCCTTCACCCCTTTTCTACTTCCTCTGTTGTAGCTCTTTGTAACTCCTGAGGGGCAGGGTTTGCACACAGAAGCGTTTGCTCTATATTACTCTGTTGTCTTTTTATTTTTTATTACTTTATTAATAGTAGGAATCAAAAATTTCCACTTCCCCCCTTCTCCTATTTCCCTCCCACTCCCCCACTTACCCTTCCCCCTCCCCCTCCAGTCTTAAGAGAGGGCAGGGTACCCTGCCTTGTGGGAAGTCCAAGGCCCTCCCCTCCATCCTGGCTTAGGAAGGTATGAATTCAGATAGACTAGGATCCCAAAAAGCCAGTACATGCCATAGAGACAAATCCCAGTGCCATTATCATTGGCTTCTCAATCTGCCCCAATTGTCAGCCACATTCAGAGGGTCCAGTTTGATCCCATTCTCCTTCAGTCCTATTCCAGCTGGCTTTGGTGAGCTCCCATTAGTTCAGGCACACCGTCTCAGTGGGTGGATCAACCCTTTGTGGTCTTGACTTCCTTGGTCATATTCTCCCTCCTTCTGCTCTTCAACTGGACCTTGGGAGCTCAGTCCAGTACTCCCATATGGGACTCTGTCTCTATCGCCATCTGTCGCTGATTGAAGGTTCTATGGTGATATTCAAGATATTCATCAGTGTGACTACGGGACAAGGCCAGTTCAGGCACCCTCTCCTCCACTGCCCAGGGTCCTAGCTGGGGACATTCCTGTGGACATCTGGGACCCCCTCTAGAGTCAAGACTCTTGCCAACCCCACAATGCCTCCCTTAATTAAGATATCTTCTTCCCTGCTCCCATATCTGACTTTCCTCCATCTCAACCATCCCACTCCCACAAGCTCTCCCCAACCCTCCCCTTCAACTTTTACTGAAAGGCCTTAGCCTGGGAATTTCCACTGGAGGCTGACACTGGGATAGCCATGATCTGGACTAATGGTCATACGTGTGGGGGTGGGTGGGGTACTTGCTCATGTGCTGTTTGAAATTTAGTAAGTATTAATCTTAAATTTTTTTGAAAACCATAAGTGACCCAGAAGAGAATGAAGGTGGCATCGACATAAGCTGAACAATTTCTGTAGGAATTCTACAGTGAAAACCAGTCAGCTAAAACTGGTCAGAAATCCTCACATGTCAGAATTCATTTCATCCAATATAACCATAACCCTGAGTAGTAGCTATTTTTACATGATAAATGTTTGATGAAGAGAGTCATTAATAAACACAGCAGTTAGCTATCAGCATATTTTTGTGTGTGTGATTTGACTAGAATGGTGGTATTATATGATATATATTTATACAACATATATACATATATTAGGACCCGATTTTTCAGAGAACTAAATTTTATTATAAAAGAGCAAAATGCATATGTGCTTTGAGTCTATATGCAGTATTAGTTTTATGTTTCTTGGGAACGTGAAGACTGTAGAAGATTGGAGCATGTGTCTGACATTTGCGATATACAATAGAAAGAGGTCATGAGCATCTTCAATAAAGAATATCAGATAAAAAAGAAGATGTAGCTAATAGGGCTAATTGCCAGAGCATCTCCACCCAGCTTTTCGTATACACTCACATAATGTCATTTGAGCACTCGTGGAGAAGAATAAATCCATAGCTGCTGAGCTCCAAGTGCCAGTGTATATGAGAAATTGTCACTTCCAGATCTAGGATGGTATTTGGCACATGGGATGACATATGTCATCTTCCCTGCAAGCAGTTTCTTATGCATATGGTCCCTCTAGCTAGAGGATCCCATCCACAGTCTATTTTATCAATAGTGAAGATACTCAGACTGAAAATAATCTTGCATTAAATAAAACCAACTTCTATCTGACTGAGAAAGCAGTCTTTATTCGATTGGTGCATTGCTTTTCTTCATTCTCATTGCAGAAAATGCTGTATACTGATGATCTAGAGTCATTTCATAACTATATGTTGAATGTTAATTGTAATTAGAGTTTAAGATTAAATAGAAAGGATTTTCTGCAGATACAGAAGGTCATTTATCTGGCTAGGCTCAAAGGGATCTTCCTTTTATTTAAAAAAATTTAAAATGGCTATAATTTTGATAGGTAGTGTTGGAAGTTCTACTAGTTATGATTTAAAGATGAAACTTTGAAGTGAGAGACTCAGCATAAATTCCTTGATTATGTTTGACCATTCCAATAAAGCGAAATTATGTTAAGTAACTAATATGTAAATGGAATATGTTAAGTAAAGCCAAGTTCATTCTATTTTAATAGGTTTTTAAATGAAAAGAGTGTGGCACATCATTTGTGAGTTCTATTTTGATTGTTTGCTTTTTTTAAAAAAATGCAAGAAAGTAATTTTAGAAACTAAAATAGACCATGATTTCAATGCATTAAAAATGATTTTTTAGAGAAGTACGTTTTGCTCAATGTGGCAAGTAAATTTCTATAGACATTAATTAAAGAAAAAAAAACCACTGCTATCCTTCAACTACTATTTTTCAGTATTGCAAGAGACCAAGGAGTTATTTTGAATATTAAATAAATGGAATTTGGAGTGGTTCAAGAGTTCAAGATGTGAGAAGTAACATTTTAGTTAGAGAAGTTCTTGCTCAGTCTGTTGAGGAACTCTTCATTCCATGACTTGCTGGAAAGGTGAAACACTTTTTCCAGTGTTCCCCCGATGGCTTTGGAGCCATAGAGTCTGAATGTTAGTGAATTACACTGGAATTACAGAGTCATACGTTGTGTGGGGTACCATATTTGGTGCACAGCCTTTGCAAGCAGAAGCATCTAGCTACGTCTCATTGTTCTTGGCAGGGATACACTAACTGTCACGTGAGCCTGTCTCAGATGTTCTGGCTCTCCTCCCTTGGGCCATGTGGTAGAATCACCTCACCCACTGTAATATTGGGCAGGACTGTGTGACTTGCTTTGAATGATTAAATGGTCAGAGCTGATGTATTTTTCTGACTGGAAGCTTTGAAACACAGTGTGCCTTCTGTTAGGCTGTTGTGCCTCTTTATGTGATCACTGATTCTCCATTGGAAAAGTCTTGACTAGTTTGGTTCCCAAAGTGGAGGCATGTGAAGGCCCCAGTCGACCCACTGGATATGACAAGTAAGACCTGTTGTTACAACTCATTAAAATTTGAGAAACTGACTCGAGTGTGGAGCTATGATGCTTAACACTGGACAGCTTAGGTAGGAGGAATGCTGTAAGTTAAACACCAGCCTGGGCTACATCTCCAGATCATGTAGTATTCCTCTCAGTCAAGCATACATACATACATACATACATGCATACATACATACATACAGGAGTTTTAGTGTCACAGCGTAATGTCTAGGCTGATTTACCTTAATAGTAGAAGCAATATCAGATTACCTATTGTTACAGAAAATAAAATCAATTGAGAGAATTGTATAATGAACTATTTGCTAGATACCCCTCTGTCTATAGCACACAACAATATGGATCAGTGAAAGCAAGGATCAGTTAAACTGTGTTTTCCATTTTTTGTTTGATTTAGAATTTATCCCTTGTTCTACATAATTTTCTTTTATTATTTGGGGACAGGAAACTTTTCAAGTATTTGGAGAGTCAGTAAATATGTTAGGGTTTGTAGTCCTTATGGTCTCTTTCACTACTATTTAAGTCTGCCACTGTAACCCCAACTGAGTCACAGACAATACGTAAACAGACGGGTATGGCTGCATTCCAGTAACTATTTATAAAGTGGTTGGTAGGCTGATATGCATTGCTGACTATAGCTTGCCAATTTCTCTTACTAGATCACGTATCTACAAGATCTAGTAGTAGTAACTTCACAGTACTGGCATCTTCTGCATTTTCCTATGCGGCCCAAGCACATATAATCATCATCAATGGAGAAATTACATCTACTATTATTAGTAAGTCATTTCTGACTTACTAATATGAATTTCAACTCATTTAAATATTTTTCCTTAACATGAAGGCCACCAAAACATGCTGAGGCAAGCTGTTGGTCTGAAGTCAGTTTGCAGAAGAGGTAGGCCTGCCTTCTGTATTACCCACACACCTACGTAGTCTTCTTTTCTAGCATCATGCAGCGACTTCCAAATGAACAGAACAAGTTCAGATGGACGCGACCAAGAATTAAATAGGCTGAAAATTTAAAGACTTCATTTAGACCTTCTCCTAGGATTCATATAACAACTTTGCAAAATGATTTCTGTTGATATGGGGTAAAAAATATGTGAATGTATGTGGCTATGCACACAGTGTTTTTGTTTTCAGTTTAAGGTTTCTCCAAGTAGGAGGGACGGGAAGATTTGGAGCCCTGCTATTAACCTAATTTATGATGTTTACTTATTTCTACCTAGCTGACTAATGCTCCTTTTGTTCTCTTTATAATTCTCCGTTTCTATCTACTTCCTCTGTCCCCCCAAGAGCCGCAGACACAAGCTGATTAATATACACTCTTTTTAGCTGCTGCGATCAGTGAAAGTAATCTCTCCGAGCACATTGATACCTAAATCAACACAATATATCTAAATCACCTTGGTTAATCTGCTGGATTTTTCTTAGTGTTTCCTGAGCTTATATGTCCACTGGTTAAAAAAAAAAGTACCCAGGACATAACAATAGGAAAATTCTGTCCTGTAAAAATGATGAGACTCCAGTTTTATAGTTTTAGACATTGCATCAACATTTCTTAAAAAAGTTTTCTTTCTTTTAAAAAAATGTGGATTAGATTATACTAAAGAAAAATGTCCAAAACCAGGTGGATGGCTATTTTTCTTATTTCTACTTCTTTGTCTTCAAATAACACAGAAGGAGAAGAGAAAAAACACTTTGGGGTAGAAAGGAGACCACGTTTGATAACATTTCTGTGTCATCTTACAGTTTCAAACACCATGTGGTTTCATTTTCTTGTAGACCTGATGCGATGGAATGGACAACTCTGTTCATCCCTTTCACAACGGCATGCAAAACCCTAATCCCTCGTGTGTTGGTGTAATCTCTAGTGAGGTGGTATTTACAGTGATTAAATCCTGAAACTGGCACTCTCACAAAACCTTATAGAAATGGTCACTGTGACCTTCTCCCAGTCATGTGAGTGAGGGCGCAATGAAAAGTTGGCAGTTTGGAGAATGTAACTATCTTACACCTTGACTTCAGGCTCCCAACCTCACTGGGAAATATGGTCCTCTCTGAGGTGCTTTGTGACAGCATACTGACATATCCATGAAATGCTGACTTGATGGCAGCCAAAACTGGATTACTTATGTAGTACCTGAGTTCTTTTTCATACACTCAAGATTGAATTTGGTGGTCGGAATAATTGCATTCCAAAGATGTCTATATTTGAACCCCTGTATCCTATTAATATGTTATTTTGCACAGCAAAAGGGATTTTGAAGGGCTTGGCTGTGGACTGTAGGACGGGAAGATTCTTCTGGACTGTGCCTGCAGGATGTGATCCTAAGGGTCATTACAAATACAAGGAGAAAAAAGAGATGTGACTGTGGAGCCAGAGGTGAGAGTCCTATTTTTTGAAGACAGCAGAAGAAGCTATAAGCCAAGGAAAGCAGATAGTGACTAAAAGCTGGGAAAGTTAAGAAACCGATTCTTCCCTAAAACATAGGAGGGGCCACAGTGAAGTCTTGCAATTGCCTTCAGTTTAATCTTCAGACCTCCAGAAGGGTAAGATACATTTTGTCTTTTAAGCTGCTAAGCCCAGGGTAGTTTGCTGTAGCTGCAATAAGAAATGACTGAGGTCGCTTCTCTGGGTTCTCAAGGAACCTTGGTAAGTATAAATTTATAATGAAAACCTACAGAAAGATAACCCAGCTTTTGACTCACAACGGCAGCTTCCTTAATGAAACATAAATGTGCTTCGGATCATTTGCTGTTTCCTCCGTTAGGATAATGGTGGGTGCTTAGAAATGATGCCGGTCAAAGCGATGCCGGTCCTAGCCATGTCTTTATTACATTTGGTCGGTGGTTTATTTTAGCCCTCTTGTATTTTCTTCTTGCTTTCTCACAAGTTCAGCGCTGCAGGGAGGGAGGAGGCTGCCCGATTGCGGACTCCTGCAGCTTGGAGAGAGGGAAGGAGTGGGCACGTGGACTCTTGCTTCCAATTAGGCACGAAAGTGTCCCTATTTTTTCCAGAGCTGCTGCCTGCATTGCCTGAGGTGGGGCCCAGGGCTGAGACACAGCTAGAGAAAGAAAAACCCTCCTGTTACAGGTTAATTGGAAGTGAAGATTAGGGGAGAAGGTTCCTTACCCTTCTTTACTCCAGTGGACTGGGAATGCCACTTGCTAAAGAGGAAGAAAAGTACCACGAACAGGCTAGCACGTTTTCAAAGATGTGGCCAGGGTTAAGACACAAAGAATTTTAAACATACTATGTGCCTGAATTTTCTGTTGCTTTTAATAATAAACCTCAAACGATCCCGGGACAGAAGGAATAAAAACCCCACACGCTGTTGTGCAGTTATCCCGAAGTTCCTGTGGTTCTGATGCGATGTTCATAGCTGGCCTCGTTTATCATAAAACTCAGAAGGAATGCCTTTTCTAAACCACTGACCGCCTTGGAGTTTATAATGCAGACCCCAAGGAATGTTCTATTTGCCCTCCCGCTACCCACTGGGAACTGGTTTTGTTTCCCTTCCTTACCTAAAAGAGGAAACATTCCCCTCGGAACATCATTGTATGACTTACTGTTCCTCAGAAAGTGGTTTATCTTCACATCGGTGCCGAATTTATAAACCTCGTTCCAGGAAGGAGACTAAGAACGGTAGTTTCTGGTGCTTGTGGGACTCTCGGACAAAGCGAGACAGGATTGTACACTCTTCCTCACGCAACTTCGAACCTTACAGGGAGAGGGAAGGATGCTTGGAAAGCTGAATCCGGAAAGCAGAAAGTGGCTTCAGATGTTGTGACTCATGAAAGGGGAAAGGGTCAGCAGGAGAACAGGGTGGGGAGAAGTTGTGGCAAATCTTCCCCGGTGAGCTGAGGACCGAGGGCGGTGAATAGAGAAAGGGGCTTCCCAGACCAGGGGCTCTCAGACAATAGCACTTATGAACCTGTTGTGTTTCAGACAATGAGAGGAGTCCCAAGTTATGCTCCTCAAAACGCGTAGCTGCAACACAGTTTGAGGGCAGCCCACCTGCGCTCTTTCTTTTCTCTACAATTCTAAAGAGAAACCGCTTCTGCTTCCAGGTGGGACCCAGCTTGTCTCCCCTGCGCCAGTCTCAGCTGGTGAAGTGTGTTTTGGTGATAACAGCAGACTTCTCCAGCAGGCACAGGCTTCTCTTGAAGGCGCAGCATCCTGTCACTTCTCACTTAGTATTTGCTCCAAATAGAAAAAAAAATGTTGCAGCAATTGGATATTTTGCAGTATCAACAAAACCCGTGTTAGAGCTCGCCCCTAACTATGTCCCGTCAAAACCTAGCATCTCCAGATCCTCTTCCCTCAGTGTAATCTGTCAATAAGGTATAACTTTGAAATGATCAAGATTTGGTCTTGTCTTTATTTCTAAATGGTTTTGAGCAAGGTCCCATGAGAAATAAAGTATTTGACTGATCGCAATCTCCCCCAAAATGTAAAACCATCATCTCTTGGGCGGCGGCATCACTCGAGAGTCCCACCCTCCCTGAAAAGCCACTCTCTGCAAGTGAAAGCAAAGTGGGTGACATCAGATTCTGTTTTGAGGTTTGGCTTCCTAATTATCTTGTAGGACTCAGAAACCTTTTAGAAGAACAATCTAATTTTGGAAATTAACTTCTTTCCAAGAATGCACACGTGCCGCGAGGCTGAGTGCCGTTATTATAACTGAGGAGGGTGAATATGCAGGCTACTCACGGGCCAGCAGCCAGGATACCTTCTGGACTTGGTTTTAATATGCATGCTCACAGAAAATGCCCAGACCTACCTTATCCCAGCCCTTAGTACTGGATTGGCTTCCAACCTTCCCAAAACAGGTATTACGCTCTGTGAATGAAAAAAATGAATAAAAAAATTTAAACAAAGGAAGACATGACAGTTCCTAGGTTAGGTGGAGAAGATTTATTGTGGATGTAACGGAGACTACAGCCAGAGGCAGACATCTGGGAGAGTCCAAAGTGAACATGGCCCTGAACCTGAGAAGAGTCGGGGAGGGGGAAAGGGGAGAACTAGGAGAGTGGGAGACCAGGAGGCCAGGAGACCAAGAGGGCAGGAGGATAAAGGGTAGACACAAAGGACTGGGTAACCAAAATGGCTGGATTATATAGAGAAAGGCAGCTGGGGAAGGCCAGGCTAGCCCTTGGGCTGGAGAGTTCAGGGTAAGGGCTGAATGTGCTAACCATACCCTGTAACAGGTAGGGACTGAGGGGTACTGGGAGACCCTTGTGGCCAGGTCCACTTTTATGTTAAATAGGCACCTTGGCCATTTGTCCCAGGATTGGTAAAAATCTTGCCTCATTGACCAAATTGCATTCAATCCATTTTCAGCTAGATTGTCACCACGAAAATAAACCTCACATGGGTTTGATTTTCAGAGTCAAATACTATTTTTTTGCAGTTTGTACATAATACCCAAGTGATTACTCAGAATCTATATACCTTTATTTGGCTCTATGGGAGCCAAATTTCCATATTTCCAAACCCTGTAGTGATAAAGGCATCAACCCAGTAACTCAAAAGCCAAACTGATTTATTTTCACCTTATTTTGCTTATACTCCTGTAGATAATTACCTCCCTATTCTCCTTGATGCTCAAAAGAATAACCACGAACTCCAGCGCCCTTATCCTTACTCCTGTCTTCATGTTCCTTAGTTTTGCAATCCCAAAGGGCCTGTGGTTCATCTCAGACTTGCCTAACATCTTATTGCACTAATACCACAGATGGCTCGCTGTTATGCATGATCAGCATAGGCCTTCTATCTCCTCAAGGAAGGCATTTGCCCCAGGTGTAAAACTGTTCATTAGAGTTTTATTTTTAAGATCCTTTATTAAGATGCCAGGGTTTCTGGAACATGGTATATTCTCCTTCATAATCTGGCACTAACTGATTGTTATTTTTCCCACCCAGCATCTTCACAAAAGTGATGTTCTGGACTGACAGATGTTAGTAGCCTTTCTGATGGGGGTTGGCATTTCTTGTTGTTTTTTGCTTATATTTTTTACTTGAAATTCTTATCTATCTCTACATATTACGATATTTTCTATTCTTTAAGCCAATTTAAATGGCAAACTACATCAGTACGTTGTTCTTTTTTTCTCAGTAACTGATTCTAAATTTTGCCCTTTCAACTCTTATTATTCTTCCTCCCCCCACACACATACCTTCTCTCTCTATCTTCTCCCCTTCTTTCCTTTCTCCGGATCCCCACTCTTCTTTCTTTCCTTCTCTTCTCTTATCCCATCTCCCTTCCTCCTAACACCACATACGGAGTTCTATCATACAGCAGAATTTAACAGAAGACAGTTTGGCAAGCTCATTGCCTATTCAGGTTAACGGCTTGAGTTTCTCTGTATGTTCTGTGACCTTTCCTCGACAGACGTGAACAAACATTTGATAACCACAGTTAGGGCATCCTCAATGACTAACCAAAGAAATGACTGCACACAAGTCTAGCTTAGAAAGCCAGGAAGTTTATGGGGGGGGGAGTGTGAGGAGTTATAGGAGCATGGGTGACTGGATGGCATCAGCATTGTCATAGAGCCACCCACCAAGGGTGATGTTTCACAAGCGGTGCAGACTTAGAGGCATCTGGATGGGTCAGCCTCTCCCTTGGAAGCCAACAGCATTACTCCTAGTGTTATAAAGGCCACTTAGCAGGGAAGGAATTTCCGATTCATTTTCAGTTCATTTTCGCCATATCTCCATATCCCACACAGATGTGTGGCATCTTCAGTAACAGGGACTTACCATCTCCTTCTGGCATGCAACCCATAACAATGCCAATAGCCTTTATGATTTGTGGGCCTTAGGGCCAACAGGTCCCTATCCAACAATTTGTAGGAAAGTAAGTCACTCTTACTCTGAGAATTGTCACTCAAGACTCAGTCGATAGCTGTCCTTTTGACTCACACAGGCTACCTTCTTTTTAGCTTCTCCAACTACGGTCCTTACTACCTATTCATGTGCTTTTACACATCTGTAAGAGCCTCATCCAGGGGTTCTGCTACTGTTGCTGGAGAGCTACTGTGCATTTTCTTGCCACTGTTTGGTGTGGCTCAGGCCCATAGGGGAATAAGCCATGCTCTTAATTGCTACAGTTGCCACTGTAGTTGGCTCCCTGGTTCTGTCAGGCTCTGGGCTAGCACTGTGACCCTTGCCGGCCACACCTGCTAAAGAAAGAATCCTGGCCTGTGTGAGCAATTTTTATCCCCCATCCCATGTGCTCTCTGTTGTATTCTGGAGGCACAATTGTCTACCCTTAGGGCAGGCTCAATAATCTCTTCTATGAGCTACTGCTCAGGGTTTAAAGGCTTCCAGAAGCTCCACAGCACAGCATTTGGTTTTCTGTTAAGTATTCCCCACTAGAAATTCCAGTTCAATACGAATCTTGCCACATTTGCTTCTTAGTGACTTGGACACACCCCTTTGTCTGCTTTTCTCTTTTTCATCCCTTGTTAATTACGTTTGCATTCTATGAACCCTATTCACATGCTGATCAAAGTCATTCAGAACTGTCAAAGCTTCTCCTCCTTAATAAAGATCATTTTGGCCCTTTGGATCTCTGAGAGCTACCAAAGCTCCCTACTGTCCCCTAGGTCCTTGCTGGCTGAATCAACAGAAAATCAGATACTGTGAATCTAGTCCTATCTGGCCTGTGGAAAGGAGCACCCGCCTCCCTCAACCCCAGTTCTTCAAGTAATGCCTATCTTCTAGTCCTTGATATGCATGGGACCTCAGCTAACAATAACCAAATATGGCTGATGGCTTGTATGAGCTGGCCAATCAGGGACGCATTTTCCTCCTGTTGCCTCAGGTCATGCAAACTTTGGATCAGACAGGAGGGGTGTAGTTAAGTTACTCAGTTTCTCTGCTTCCCCAGCACTCAAAATGCTTCTCTTCGGCCATTCTCCACAGCCTGAGAAGCCAGGGGTGTGATACACCTTTCATTTCTTGATTAACAGTCTCTCTCCCATCTCAAGTAGTCCAGAAGTAGACAGCTCTCTGACTCTAGTGCTTCCCCAACTCTTTGTTTCAGGGAGAGGGGCCCCTTGTTCATCCCAGCCACCTGACTAGCTTAGCCCCTAAATAACCACACAGAAACTGTATTAATTAAAACACTGCTTGGCCCACTATCTCTAGCCTCTTATTGGCTAACTCTCACATCTTGATTTAACCCATTTCTATTAATCTGTATATCACCACGAGTTCATGGCCTACCAGGAAAGATTCGTCATTTCTGTCTCTGGCGGCTCCATGATGTCTCTCTCTGACTCTGCTTTCTTCCTCCCAGAATTCTGCTTAATTTTCCCCACCTACATAAGTTCTGCCCTATCAAGGGCCCAAAGCAGTTTCTTTATTAACCAATGAAAGCAACACAAAGACAGAAGGACCTCCTACACCAACTCTTGGCCATTTTCAAGGCTCCTACATACTGAATCATGGATTTTTTCCTTCCCTCCATGTTAAAGGTTAGATCTGAGTACATCTTCTACGGTTTTCACTTCCCTTTTTTTCTTCTTCACTGTCTGACTCATCTCCTACCACCCAAACTTTTGGATCACAACAGAGCCTCTTTAACAAATATCTAATTTGTATTCTCTTTCCTTTTGATCTCCCATATCAGCCATAAGAAACACGAGCCCACCACTCCATCTTATTCTCTTGTCTACCCAACTTATTTTCCAGACCAGAGGCTAACATGGAGGAATCTAACTGTATGGTTTTCTCGTTATAATTCCTTCTTCACAGGGTAAGTCCTTTTGGGGAAGACACCTGAACCTCAGTTGCATGGTGTAGCGCCGAGAGCAAAGATGACACCACTAATGTCACAGTCTGCTTACAATCCCCTCACATATTCTTTACGTACAGGGACTATAGTGC
Organism: Ondatra zibethicus; assembly: GCA_004026605.1. Classification (NCBI taxonomy): domain Eukaryota; kingdom Metazoa; phylum Chordata; class Mammalia; order Rodentia; family Cricetidae; genus Ondatra; species Ondatra zibethicus. The sequence goes on from PVIU01005811.1 coordinate 66,871, forward strand.
ATTCTTCAGTCTACCAGCTCTTTAAGGGACATCCTCATATTAATTGGGCAGAACCCACTCACTGGGGAGACATATCACCTCACACCAAGTGGAAGAAGATAGCAACAAGGGATTCTCTTCAAATATGCTCACTTCTAGATGGCATGGCTTGGTTTGCATGTTCTACAATCCATTTCGGGAAGCATGCAACTATTATACAGAATGGAGACATACCATCCCACACCACATGGGGAAAGGTAGCTATATCAGGATTGTCCCCAAGAGGGCAATGAGACATTCTCTTCAAATATGCTCTACTTTTAGATGGCATGGACTGGTTTGCATGATCTAAAACCCATTTCAGGAAGGATGCAGAAATGGATATCATCCAGAAAGAAAACATACTATCCCACACCACATGGAGAAAGGTAGTCTTATCAGGATTGTCCCCATAGACACTCCACCCTTATACAGACTATATTCCGTTACCTGTCTTAGTGCTCATTTCAGGGGCCAAGCAGTCATTCCTTCTTAATCACTTTGGTTCTATCAGTCCTCATCTGGGCAACAATTGTGTTGTGTATTTTTTCCCTGGGGAGGCATGGAAAAAGTTGTATTCATCCCAGATAAAGAACAAATGACAGACCAAAGAAATAATTCCATTCATATAGCTTAGTAAACCAGTGAGTTCATTGTGGTTACTTACAGAGTCTGGGTAAGGGGTTACCTTTAAAAGCGTCCATGACTTGCAGGTACCTGAACTGTGAAAAAAGTCAATCTTAGCGTGGTGAAATTTTGCATCGCTGGAGGGCAAATCCTAGAGTCCATATTCCCAGAAATCATTAATGTTCATGTAACACTGGGGAGGGACTTTCTGTACCTTGTGAGTTTCAGGAATTTCCTGAAACTGCTTAGTATATTTACATGCTGAGCCTTCAAGTGCTGTGTATTTCCTAAGCCTTAAGGAACCTTACTCCAGCATAGACTACTATACAACCCTTTAAGTATGGTTAAGGACAGCACATTTACTTCCTTCTCTGTCATTAAGAAGTTCATACTGTTCTTTACTTTTGAGAGGTGAGGTATGTAGTAATCCTTAACTTACAAAGTGCTACAGATGTGATTTGCTTGTGGATGAGTAGACAGAAGATGGTCATGATACTAAAGGTAGAGCTAAAACTTCACAGAGCAGAACCATTAGGATCATAACTCTTGCAGAACTGCTCAGGAGTAGACATTCTTCATAATAAGCACAACTGGCAGAGGGCAGTACAAAGAATTTCTGAATTCCTGAAGCCCATCTCTACATTCACACCTCTGTGGAAGGAAGACTGAATGATTTTTGGAAGAGAACAAAACTTTAAATGCCAAGCCAATTCCTACTAACTGCAACGTACACAGTCGGTCCTGCAGGAATTTATGTCCCATTCCTACGGAAACAATTCAGCAGTGGAGACTTGCAAGGCCCTGCAGGGGAAGGCATCACTGTTGGGGTGAAGTATCACTGCTTTTAGATGGCAAAGTCGGAGTGAACTTAAAAGACTGGTGTGTGTGTTGATTTATGTCAGAAATGAAGAGGACTCAGTACTCTTAGAACTCGGAGAAAGCACATTGAGATGTTATTCCAGCCATAAAACTGATGTGTCCTGTATTGGTAAAGTTCCAGGCAGTTGTATATGTCGTGGAAGCTGGGTTGGAGACGAGTGTTGATGCAGTATTGTCTTCTCACTGAGCCTGCAATCTATGAGGACTGCCAGTCTGCAGGAGTACGGAAGACTCATGAGGGAGCTTGACTAATAGTTGACTAAAAGGTTTTCTTTAGCTCTGTGTTCTTGGCTCTGCCACTGAGCATGGCCATATTGTCACTTCATGGCCACTCCAAAGCCTAGGGCTTGTTCCATCTTGGTTGACTTTTTGTTCATGTATGTAGACTTCTTGGAAGATTTCTGTTTTTGTCTTAGTGGCAATTTTTGAAATCTGATATTGTTGCTAGGGACATGGCAGGGCTTGAGAAACCATCTTTCTGGGCATCCCTTTTACTCTTTATTTAAATAATAAAACTATTTGAATATTGTTGAATAAAGTATCTCTGATAAGAATACCACACATGATTTCCACTAGGGTTTATTCAGCTTACAATACAATGATTGTTATGGTCTGGATTGAGAAGCATGTTCTGTCTCAGTTCATCAGAAACAAGTTCTGTAGCCAATTAAGTTTTTCATGGAAATGCTGTGTGCAGTGACAGCAGGCACGCAATGTGTTTTCCATCTTAGATGTGCGTATGGGACACGTGGCTCTCCATTTCGTGCCAGTGTTCCTGAAATGGTACAGAGCAACATTCTTTTAAGTAAACAGACCATAAAAACTTTAGGCATAATCTCAAACCCAGGAATACTTCCTGCTTTTGAGGTAATGGGATTTTGACTATATATAAAGTCATGTTTCTGTTGTTGCTTAGACCAATGATTTTGTTACTGGAAAAAAAAATCAAAGAACAATACAAATAAAATCACCATAAGAGTCAGCCAATGGTGCTATCACTACCTACGCCAGGATGATGTCTGTTCTTCAAAACATATGCAATCTCACTTGCTCCCTTTCTACAGCTCTCCAACTGTAAGACCAAATGGATAACTCCTCTGAAACTCAATTGCAGTATAATGAGGAAAATGACCCACCACTAAACACCACAGTAGCATTAGTTTATTTATTTATTTTTTTAAGCATTAATACGTGTCTTTGGAAATGATTTCCATGATTTGGGGTCATCTCCCTTTGACTCGATTAGCTATTTACGATGAATCTCCATCTTTGAACTCTGTCTGGATAAAAGCTTCCATCCTCCTGCATCTTTCTTCTTACAGCTGATCCACAGGCTAACGCTAATGAATTAATAGGGGTTCTTTTCTGACATTCCACTCCGCAGGAGTCCTGTAAGGATTCATCAGCTCTCTATGGTCAGGAGCAGATTTCTGTGCCTTAGTAACTCAGGCAAAACCCCTCTTTTGCCAGAGGGAGAGAAAGACAGGACACATCTCATTTCTGTAGCAACTGCTTTAATCCTCTCCCATGTTTGCCCCTCCGTAGATGGTTGTCAGAGAGTGACAGTGTGTGGAGACTTTAGTTACTGCCAGGTGAGACTTAATATCCTTCTATCAGGACCTCAGGGGCTACTGGGCAGTGTTGCTCAAATCCCCTCTTGGTTCTCTTATATTTGTTAAACTGAGTCTGGAAGACTACAGTTGAGCCCAGTATTGCATGCTGTTCTAATGGTGGTCATTAACTGCCTTCTCCAGATGGTCCTAACTTTCCCTGACAGATATTAAGCCTAAATTGTTCATGTCCACCACTTCTCGTAGACTGCCCAATATGTTTGCTGAGGTCCGTTTTCAGCAGAGTGACATTAAGCAGATCCGATGCTAACAATCTGGCAGTAGCCCTGATGAGAAAAGTGACAGATCTGGGGAGGGATGTGGAGGAAGCAGAAAACAAGGAAGTCATACCCGAAAGCACTGCGCTCCGAGGGCAGCCAGCTAGTCTAGTAACCTGTCAAAGACAGGTAGGAATTCTAGTTTAGTGCTCAGTTCCTGCTGGCCGGGGGTAGATGAGCAGTTCAGCAACTGACACCTCAAACTACTTCCCTTTAAGTCATGGAAGCAGCAAACCAGCAACAAAAACATCAACCGCACACCTACCTCAAGGTCATTCTCATAAATGTCAATCATGCTGAGATCAGTGGGCTTCGGGAGTTGTGCAACACAAGAGACGTACAACTCGCTCACACGCTGCTTTAAAGTTTTGAGCTAATGGCCACTTGATCTCGCAGCTCCCCTTGCTTCACTCTTCTCCCAGATAAGCCATCCACTCAGTCAGTGCCCATCTTGATTTTCTGATTTTGGCAACTATAAATGCCAATGCCAGAAACATTTGCTTTTTTTTTCCTTTGAAAGAATAGAGAGTTCAGAGGGTACACAGTGGCTGATTAAGATGCACAGGCTGGTTTTAAATGGTGGTTGCATATCTCTTTATCTGATCCAGTGCCAGGAATGTGCAAGGAATTGTGGACCCAAGATTACACCTAGGACCAAGAGGTGACACAGTGGGTAATGTGCTCCCTGGGCAAGCATGAAAATCTGGGTTCAATCCCCAGAACTCACGTAAAAGCTGGGGAGGCAATCAGTTGCATGCTTATAATCTCAGAACTGGAGAGGCTGCAACAGGAGCATTCAGGTGCTTGCAGTGATGCCAATCAAACTGAATCAGTGAGCTCCAGATATGGCGAGAGACCTTGTCTCAAAAAGGAAAAAAAAAGTGGAAAGGCGGGAAGCAATTAAGGAAGACTTCCACATATGTGGGTACACACTTGCATCCATATGCCCACACAAATCACACACACACACACACACACACACACACACACACACACACAGAGTTTATATTGAAATCACTTGATTTTACATTTTATTTTCTTGACACTACCATGGTTGCATCATTTCTAGAGCGGCTTTAACTTCTTGAGAGTCAGGTTATAATCATTGGCTCTAAACATGTGCAATTTAAATAAAATTGTTGTCTTGTGAAAAGGTGCGCTGGAGAGCGCAAAAGGGAAAATGGAATATTTATTTAACCGCCCCGTGCTCCCTAGTGGGTTAGGAGCACAGACAAGACATTGTGCCTGGGTAAAAGAACAGCCCCTAGGATGTTGTGATGGTGGTTCTTTGTAACAAAGCATGTAAATACTGTATCCCCAGATCTCGAGAGCTTAAAATACACATATTTATTTTCCTTTGGGAACAGAGCTACTGGAAAAAAAAGTATTTCAGCCACTCCAGATATATGCGATAATAATGTTTTGTTTCTTAAATAATTTAGGTATGTTTTCATACAGTGGAAATGGACCTTCTGCATTGGGAAAGAATTATAATTTGAGAGGAAGCAAATTAATTTTTACCTAAGGTTTTTAAAGCTTCATTCAACCTTGCCCTTTGATTGCGGTGGTGTTGAGAGGGAGAAGGCTCTGTGAGTGTGCTTCAAGCCCCCGAAATGATCCTCCTTTCTCTGCACTTCAAAGTAGAGAAATTGTTCCATCCTACTTTTCTACTTCAAACCCCACTGTCTGGTAGTCAGGCTTTGAACTCCGGGTGAGAATAGAATTAGCCTTCAGATACTTTGGGGAGGTTTATAAAATAAGCAATGAACATTTCTCTGTAAAGACTTTTTGTTGCCATTCCAGATGATATGCCTGGTGGGCTATAATAAGCATGCTTTCAAAAACGGTCCCTCTTGGATCTCTACTGTCCCACTTTCTGGTTTTGAACAGCTGCCCAGGAAACTATTGTCTGTAAAGCTGGATTTGCTCTGTGTGAAGACAGACATGGGACAAGGTTCTCTTCGTCTTCTCCAAAGGTAGGATTAGAATTAAAGAGGAGAAAAGTAAAGAGATACCCTAAGACTTTTTTTTTTTAATCTTTGTAAATTCCCCTTAGCACTTAGAGAACACCGTTTTCTTCATGGTAAAAGTCTACCCATTTCAGTCCAGTTCACCCATTCTGTTTTGCATTCTGGAACTGATGCCCTCTTGTGATCCTTGATAATCAACTTAGAGATTTATATCAAAACACTGTGAAAACTCACCAAAATCAGAGTGTGTGAAGGATGAAGGAGACACAGTGCAGGAAGGAACTCCATACACCTTTCTCAGGATTCTAGACTTCCCGGACTTGGCTTCTGAGTAGCCATGAAAACAAGTTCAAAGGTAAACTTTTGGATAGCCTTAGCCTTCACTTTCCTTTGCAAGTGTTCTCATTGATATTGTGCCTCCCTCTATGAATAAGAAGCAGGCCCCTTATGTCATACACATAAAATTATATGTATTATATTCTCTGGGTGCTTCTGTCCTGATACCTTTTCTCCGAATCCTCTTAGACCCCATGGATTAACTTTGTGCAGCACACTGGGAGGCTGTATCAGTTTGGAGTTTGAATAGGCTTTTGGTTTTGTGCCCCTATCAGCTGTGTGGGGGAGCTGCAGCCTTTCTCTCCTGCTTCATGTCCAGTGACATCATTTTGGAGCTTGAAATGGCTGCAAGCAATTGTGGCGCTTTCTGGAGAGCCAGTTGTTGAGCCCTGACTATTACACAACTACATCTAGCAATGTCTCTTCTCTCGTAAGATCCTCGTAGTTGAGATTTGCCTTTTCTTGATCATATTGTAAACAAAAATAATAATGGTGATCTTTCTAAGACATATATTTTATATATCTCCTGTTTTCTTTATGTCCTTTAAACCTTAAGGGGCTGGAGAGATAGCTGAGCTGTTTGCAGGGGACCTGAGTTCAATTCCCAGAAGGAGATTTACAATGGCCTGTGATTCCAACGCTAGTGGATCTCTTGCCCTCTTTTGGCCTACTAGCGAATCTGCACTCATGTGCTTGCATGTGTGTGCACACGTGTACACACACACACACACACACACTTTAAAAAATAAAAATAAAACATTGAACTCATAATTCTATGCTGTGCTGTGTGAGGCTTGTCTTAATTTCCTCTCATTTCCTTATTAGTTTCCTACCACTATTGTATTTCACGCCTGTCAATATTAATTGTGTTAGACAGTATAAAGCTCATTGTGTCTCTTTTCTGTGCTTCTGTATAAACTATTTCTGGTACAAAGTCTGACTCTTATCCTCCTATATCTAGGCTGAGCAAGGTATCCCTCCAAAGAGAATGTGCTCCAAGATGCCAGTTCAAGGACTAGGGATAAATCCTGGTCCCACAGCCAGTGGCCCCACAGACTGCCCAAGCCTCACAACTGTGCCACACATTCAATGGGCCTAGTTTGGTTTTATGCAGGTTTCCCCCTTCCCCGCTATCAGTTCATAGGTAGTGAGCTCTCACTAACTCAGGTCAGCTGTTTCTGTGGTTATCACCATGATGGTCTGGTGCAGGACAATTCTGTATTCTGTCAATTATGTTTTAAATAAATGCTGATTGGCCAATAGCCAGGCAGAAAGTATAGGTGGGACAACCAGACAGGAAGTAGAGGTGGGTCAATGAGAACAGGAGAATTCTGGGAAGGAGGAAGCCTATTCCTCCCCAATCCTGCCCAGACAGGGAAGAAGTAAGATGTGACCTACCCCACTGAAAAAGGTACTGAGCCATGTGGGTAACATAGATAAGAATAATGGGTTAATATAAGCTATAAGAGTTAATAAGAAGCCTGATCTAATGGGCCAAGCAGTGTTTTAATGAATACAGTTTTTGTGTGATTATTTCGGGGCTAAGCTAGCCAGGCAGCTGGGGTGACAAGCAGGCCCTCATGTTACAATGGTCTTGACCCCTTTGCTCATATTATGATTCCTCTCTCTCTTGCACTGGCCTCCAGTAGCTCAGTCCAGTGCTTCACTGTAGATCTCTGTATCTGCATAGGACCATACTTTGTTGACTCTCCATGGGAAGCCTTACCCTTTCTAAGGAGTGGATGGGGAATGGGGTGGGGGGAACCTCGGCACCAGAGGAGGGGAGGGTGTGGGAACAGGGATAGCTATGTAAAATGAGAAAAGATTGTATTAAAAAATTCTTAGTAAAAAAAAAAGGGAAAAAAGAAATATTTCTCTTTTCTCTTCTGGTTAAAACTTTTCCCTTAAATTTACTGATTAGCTCAGGGCTTGGTACAAAGCAAGTATTCACTAGATTTTAGCACATAAATGGGAACTTAAAATTCATTCATTTTTTGAAATTTCTCTCATTTCTTTATTACAGGGACAATTAAAGCTTCTTTCATTGCATACCTTTCCTAATTACCTATATCTATCCATGGGCCTATAAAACAGTTGTTGATCTGCCCGTTTATTTATAAATCCATTCTTTTGTTATGGTATAGATGCCTGCTATTTCTCTTGTGCCTGAACTTGTGTATTCTTCAGTATAACATAGTGAATAACATTTTTTCAGTACCTATTCTTACATACCTCTATTATTGAGGCCAGGCAAGCTTATGTTACAATAATAAATTCATTACTAAACTTAGTGGCCATAGATTACTAAAGTATATTTGTCATTCACAATAAGTCAGTATTTGCTAGGAGTGGTTCTCAGACTCTGATGGATATTGGGGGGTAGTTCATATATGTAGTTTGAGAAAATTCTTCCTGCAGTTTGAAGGGAGCTCATTCGGGGAGAGGAGAAATGGAGGAAGGGTGGCAACTGTTGATTCAACATTTTCTCTAAAGTTCATGCCAGCATTGGTCTTGCGATCGCAACCTAATTTTGTGGAGTTTGGAAACATATGTGTGAATATCATTTGTTGAGCGAACCTTAATGATCTCTTCCACGGAGCATAAGATAACGGAATGAAAAGAAGACACCATTACAGGATGGCAGAGTGGGGGAAGTTTTATGGTATAAACAAACACATAATGAACTTGACAAAATAGAGAATTTAGATGGTAAAAGAAAAGATCCAGTCATTTGGGGCCTAAAATATGATTAAACTATGGCATAATTCTAGAATATTTTACTATTTCTCTATAACTTTCGCAATCAGAATTCTACTTACTCTATTTGATTTTTACAAAAAATGAAGTCTAATGAAAACTCATTTATTTAGTTTAGTTTGGAGTTCTCATTAAAAGCACAGCAGGGGCTTATGGTTACTAATCAAAGACCATCAGAACAGCTTAAAAGATGTTAGTGACTGGAAGTTCAGGAAAAATTAGTTATTTTGTAAAAGGTTAGATTAGTCAAGGGAAAGTTCTAGATCTTTTGCATAAGTCAGCAAAATGTGCCTTTGACTGGACACAGAGAGAGCCTGTCTGTCTCTTTGTGAAGTTTTGACTTCATTTCCACTGGTCAAGCTGGCTAAGATTTCTCTGGCTGAACTGGATCATTTTCACCTTGGCATCAGATGGTGTTGCATCGTGGTTGTGTGTGTTTAAACTCAGGGAAGAATTTCATACGCACTGTTTTGTTTACCTTGACTCTTTCCCCTCCCTCATTAAATCCTATCTCACAGATAAAATAATTGAAGTGAACTGACTTTCCTAATAAGACATATTAGCATTAGCAACGGCTCGAACTCTCCTAGTGGTCTTTCCTTCCTCTATCTGTATCTACTGCTTCCACGAGCTTTTTGATGTTGATAAAAATCAAACTGTGCCCAGGTTTAAATTATTATTGAAGATTCACAAGAAAAACTGACTTCCTTAGGATCAAAAATTGCACTCAGATAAATAGCTCTTTGGCTGCTGGCTGGCCTTATAAAAGTCATACAGCAGAATAACCACTTATGGAGGAAAAAATAGCAGATTCAAATTCTTCCTTAAATGAATGCTTTCTTTATCCATGTTTTCCGAAAACAGATTACAAAATTGGCATTGTGCCTGAGTTGTGATTCTTATGACAAAATCTGCCTGATCAGATAAAGTACCTTTTAGCCTTTACCTCTAGATCACATGTAACATGTTTGGCAAAACAATGGCCCCTGGAGAGCAAAACAGAGTTGGCACTCTCTCTGGTTACCAGCAAGTTTAGGAGTTACCATCCTGGGTCCCTGGGAACAGTCATAAGAATTAAGGAGACCTTTGTGTCCTGAGAGGTAGGCATGGGCTTGCTGTCTGATAGGGTTCCATGAGGAACCATTGTGTTAGTCCTGCCTGACGCCAGAAAAATTATTTCTGGTTACATAACTCAGTTGTGATAAATGTTCAAAATGTCTTTATTGCTTGCCTGCGATGTTATTTAGGAAAATGAGCAGAACGCTTTTTAGTAAAGAAGATGTCTTAGAGATATCCTTAATTTCTAGTGTCCCTCTGAGTCACCAGGAAGTCTTGTTAAAGCAGATGGCTGGATGATGCCCTAGTTTTTCTGATTTGGTAGATCTGCCCCAGGTCTTTGGAATTTGCATGTTTACCAGGTTTCCAGATGATGCAGACACCTGGGTCCAGGACTGCATTCTGAGAAGCAGAAACTTGGAGCACAGGATTGAGATTTCCATGGGAGAGATGTTACCTATATAACTTTTGCCATTTGCCCTCAGAGAACATTCTAAAGGTAATTAGTATTTACCACAAAGGTGTTTTATGTGCTACTGAATGAATATGCAAATGAAGCTAAATAATTTTCCACCATTGGTTATAGCAATTATATGAATTGGCTATTATTTCATATTCACAATGAATATATAAACTATAGAGGGATGGGCTATTGGAAAAAAAACTGCAGCTGGAGAATTGACTAGGTTTGCTGGCTTTGTATCCTGACTTTATTTTTAGGGCAACTGATTGAAAATAATTCCACTTAAAAATAGAGAAGATCTCACTTGGATATTTATAACTTGACAGGTTAAAACTAGCACAACATTTGAATGAAAAATTGTAAGTTTTAAAACCTTCACAAGCATTTTCTCAAATCCCAATGAATGAGTTCATAAGAAATTCTTCTTAAGAAACCTGTCACTCTGGACAGAAATCCTTACCAACACAGAGCTCTTATTCGAAGAGTTAAAATTCTAAGTGATCTGAAGAAACAAAACAAAAATTAAACTCAATAAGAGGAAAACCATGTCTTCCTGATTTCAACCTGCAAAATCTTCAGTGTCTTCTGGCATCGCCTGGAAGCAGATGGAGGAGAGATGAGAAGATGTCTTGGCCAGACTCTGTCTGCTGCCTTTAGCACCTTCTCAGATGCTCTTGTTTGCAGGGCCCAAGTCCAGGGAGCCAAAGCAAAGAGGCTCCACCCAGCCTCATTCTTGGATTTGGTTGTATAAAGGCATGGGTGTTTGTGCTTCTGGGTTCTGAATCACTGATTGTATAAAGCTTCGAGAGGCTTAATGAATGCAGTTTGAGACATTGTTTTGAAGATGGGAAGGTGGGTCTGGAGGGCTTTAGGAGGCGGTGTTAGAAAATCCTGACTGATTATAGGCTGGTGTCTTAGTTACTACTCTATTTCTGTGAAGGGACACTATGACCAAAGCCACTTAGAAAAGAAAGCGTTAAAAAAATAAAAGAAAGAAAAGAAAAAAGAAAAGAAGGCATTTAATTGGGGGCTTGTTTCCAGTTTCAGAGGGTTAGTCCCCGATATCATGGCAAGGACCATGGTGGTGGGCAGGCAGGCAGTCATCAGTCATGGTGTTGAAGCAGTAGCTGGGAGTTCACATCTGATACACAAGTTGTAGGCAGAAAGAAAGAGAGAAAGAGAGAGAGAAACAGACATAGAGAGAGACACAGAGAAACAGACAGAAAGACAGACAGAGGGACAGACACAGAGAGAGAGAGAGAGAGAGAGAGAGAGAAACAGACAGAAAGACAGAGGGACAGACACACACACACACACACACACACACACACACACACACACACACACACACACACACACAGAGACTGTGTCTGAGGTGGGTTTTGAGGTTTCAAAACATCAGTGACCTATCTCCTCCAACAAGGCCACACCTGCTAATCCTTCCTAAACAGTCTACATACAAATATGTGAGTCCATGAGGGCTCTTCTCATTCAAACCACCACAGCTGGAGTACCCCAAATAGATAGTTCAGGGAGCAGAGAAAGAAAAGCACCCATATCCTCTGCTGTTGATAGGGGATTCATAGGCACCATCCGATTTCACTAATGACCCTGTGAGGTGGATACCAGCGTGCCATTCTATACAGGTGGGCAGTGAGGCTCTGCATTAGGACAGACAAAGGAAAGTGGCACAGCTTGTGGGGAGGGCTTCCAGGCCATGGGACTGAAGAACTGCTGCCACCCTGCCTTCTCAGGAAGTCACAAGTGTGACCATGACACAACTCGAAGAGGAGTCCAGGAGACAGAAGGTGCATGGAAGAAATGACGAAATACAGGCAATGTTTTGAGGTAGAGCCTTTTATTTAAACCTGGGAAAGAATTAATTATACTCTTTCTCCTGTTTTGCGGGTGTCTTGGAATCGTTCCTCTTGTCGCTGCCTTTGCCTCAGCCTTATGTTTTGCATCAACACAGCGGACTCGTTAATTATTCCCAAAGCCAAAACTGAAATGATTTCTCCATCTGCTTCGGCTTGGAGCTGAGCCTTTCAGAAGCCACTAAGAGCTAGGACACTCTTCTCCTCCTGTCAGAGGGTTCCTTTGGACATTGCTGTTTAGGACAACCTTTTGGGATGCTCTCAGCCTTTTCACAAACTCTCCTTCTTAGTTTACGTCTGCTGCAGAGTGCTAAGGCTTGGTAGGATGGCTAGTTTTTAGGGGAAAATTACCGACAGGGTAATAAAACGGAAAAGTGACCGCTTCCTAATTAGCATTTTCTTTCTCTTGTCCTTTTCTGTCCTTGACCTGTTTGAACATAAATGCTCCTTTGCTTCACAGCCCTTGTTATCGGACATATTACATGTAACTGTGCCCTATGGAACAAAACTCACTGACATGTTTTGTGGGAGCATCTCCCTTAGAAGATTAACCTCCCTACTCAGGAGGGCTCTCATTATGGAGAGCAATCTCATAATGCTGATCTTAAAAATTGGATGTCGCCATTATATACATAGCAAGGAGTTTGTGCCTAAGCGTGTAAGTCATTTCTATAAATAGCTCAATGAAGAATATTCAGCAGTCTGTGCTGGGGAAGGGGAGTGAAGAATGAGATGTCATCACTTAATAACAAGGTGCACACACACACTTCTCAATTATCTGTGCTAATGGGGACAATGACAACACAGGTCATGGAGAGACCTGAGGGAATATATGGTGAGGTTTAAATCTGTCCTTTTTGATTCTTGGCATTGAGGGCAAACATTTTTACCAGAGCAAAATTTTAGATTGTTTGTAGATTTCAATCACAAAGCCATTCCCATTCCCATTTCCCCTCAATGACTGAAAGGTGACTGTTGACAATAAACAGATAAGGAGCTGTTCTACTTAGAAGATAAAGACGCTTTAATCACACTGTCTATGAATGTATAATGCTCAAACAATGGCCCAATTCTTCCTCCCACTGAGTTGGATGAGTGGTGGTAGTTTGTGGACAAAGCACATCAGATGCTTTCACTGAAATCACTAGGGGATTTACTCAGGCAAAGTCTGTGATGCTGTCCAGAACTGAGATGGAGTGAGTTTGTCTCTGTCTTTCACACACTTGTGAAAAACCAGAGTCAAGTCAGTAGTTCAAGGTGGTGGCGTATTTACCAATAGATGACAGTTTCCCTGTTTATGTCAAGAGTTTCCGGTAACAATTCTAATCTGGAGAAAACTACTCTATACTGCTAGTTTCTTACTTTTTATACACAAACATGTGACTTAATTGATATACTAGTCTATTTTTACTGTACTGAAATACCCAAGGTAGTCTACTTTGCAAAGAAAACAGGCTGACATAGCTCACTGTACGCTTCTTTTTAGAGGCTAGGACCAGAGGATTCTGAGTAGTATGGGGCAGGCTCTGGTGCCGATGTGCCTGGGTAATATCACATTATGGTAGGGGTGTGTGTGTGTGTGTGTGTTTGTATGTGTATGTGTATATATGTGTGTGTACGTGTGTGTGTATGTGGGGTATATGTGTATTTGTGTGTCTCTGTGTGTGTTTGTATGTGTGTGTATGTGTATTTGCATGTCTGTGTATCTCTGTGTGTATGTATGTTTGTATGTGGGTTGTGTGTGTGTGTGTGCGTTTCTATGTCTCTTCCTCCTTTCATAAAGGCACTGGCATAATCTTATCTAATGGTTGACTGATAATTTTATCTAATCCTAAAGACCTCACCTTTGAACACATTTGGCAGAATGAATTTTCACATTCTTGGTGTCATGTGTCTCTGGGGCCTGAACTCCTGTGGGATTTTGTGCTAGGTGGCAGACTCTCTTTAAACCTCAGCAATTGGTTAGCACAGATACTTTTGGGCTTGAGTTAGGGAAATCTTTTAGACATTAGCAATTTAAAATGAGACCATAACATTAAAACCAAAAGACAGAGGATATCACATCTGCCGGCTATAACATTCATATTCTAACGAAAAGTAGCTGCTTTAGAGACAGAATCACTTTTAGTCTCGAGGCTAGAGGTTCAAAGACTTTCATTCATGCAATGTGGCCAGAAGGTAGCCTCAAACGACTTTAAAATTTAGCAGCCTTGATGCCTCTCTTGCAAAATGCCACATCTGAAGACTCCTAACCAGCATCAATCTCCTCCCTCTGGCAGTTGATCTGTAATTAGGCACCCCTCCCAAAGCTAATGTCATTTCCCAAACTTCTCTTTCTATAATTCTACCAAGATGTCTCATTTGCTGTATCTTTTGGCCAGCCACATCAATAATTGTTTTCTTTTCCAGGCTAGAATGGAAAGCTGAAGAAAAGAAAATCAATATAACCCCAATCCCTTTGGGTAGACTACCCCTCGTGAGTGCTTTCAACAGTTTTTATATGATTTCTTCAGTCGCAGAGATACTACAGTAGCTTTGCTTTCTTTTGGATTTGTTTAAACCAATAAAGAGCTTACTGTATGCTGCATTATTATTTGGATGACAGGCTCTGTGGCAAAGTTTGGTCACCAGCTTGTGGAACTACAGAGTAAGGGTGTAACACTGAGGAGCTGAAGACAGTGGAAAGAAGCAAGGTCAGAGGGAGCATGCTCTTGAGGGTTACATTGGGACCTTGCTCACCTCTCTGCCACCCCCCAGCTACCTTCCATCAAATGAGTACCTCTGCTTTGCTACAAGATCTGACATGATGATTGTGTTGCCTTAGACCCGAGTAATCATGGACAGGAGCCTCTGAAACAGTGAGCCAAGACAAACGTTTCTTCTTGGAGTTAATTTTCTCAGACATTACATCATATAGACCAAAAGCTAACACACAAGAAACAGGTTTCTTTCCTTACAGAAACCCCTGACTGTGACAAAAGTCACTTATGAATTGCAACTTTGTGAAAAGGAACTTTCTGGATGGTTGTTCTATAAATATGTCCTCATAAATATAACTTCACCTAACCGAGGCCAATGGTCCAGTATAGACAGACAACTGCTTGGTACTTGGGCTGTGATTGTAAATACTCATAGGATTTCAAAGATTTATAACCCAAGCCTTACTAATGATTTCTTAAAATATTGACTATGCGGTTAGATGTTATTTTTGATGTATTGGGTTAAGTAAAATATGATATCAATTTTAACCATTTCTTTTTAATTAAAATATGGTCTCTAGAAAATGTAAAATTACATATGCAATTTGTGGCTTTCTTTGTAGTTCTGGGGCTTAGCATAAGTAGCAATGACCACCCAGCGCTGTGGGAACACAACGAATAAATCTTTGAAAGAGTTGTTGAATGACATGTGCCTGCTAGCTAAAGTAGACAAGGTGTCAAGTAGGGGTTCACCTCAGGGCTACCTCAGAGGACAGCAAAGAGCCACTCAAGGGGAGTAATAGAATGTGAGCCTTCTGAGTGGGGAAACGATACATAGCAAACCATGATTTGAGGCAGATGGCAGATAGGCGTGCGTGCTCTGTGGATTGGAAGATGGTAGTTTACATGATTGAGGTGAGGCTAATTTCTGAAAAAAATTTCCTAAAGTGTCTTTAGTAGTAGGTTAACATCATGGAGTTTCTTCTGTAGTGTAAAAAGAATCAGTGATATCTAAGAGGAAGAGCAACTGACCCGAGTCACTTTTGAAAATTGTGGGGTCAAGGGAGGGAAGAAAACACAAATGTGGGGCTTGACACCTGTCGTGTTAGATCTAACTGGGTCCTCTGCCAGTAGGGACTAGGGAAGATGAAGCTAGCATCTTTCCTGCCTCCCACTATGCCTTGGTAACAACTTGGACAGGAGTGAAAGTAGGAGAGACACAAGGACAGAACACTTAAAGCCTAAGCATTTATCCCAAAAGGCAAGTTTAAAGTGTGCTCCAGGCCACACTGTGGTGGGGGAGAGCTTACGTGTACCATGAGGAAGAAGCTTCATTTTCTATGAGCATTTGAGTATAATTCAAGGTTGCAGAATAGCTTCCTTGAAACTATTTTACCTTTTCAGAGCAAAAATGAAAGGCACCACACACACACACGCACACACACACACACACACACACACACACACACACACACACACACACACACACACTTTGCATGTTACAATATACTGAAAAGTGTATGTTCTACTTGAGAGCATCAGCTAACTATTGTAAGAGGCATGCAGGCCTGCTTCTGGTCCCGGTGGCCACCCAGCTCCCGTCGCCCGGTGCCTGGCTAGCTTATACCTGAAATAAGTATACGGAAACTGTATTCATTGAAATACTGCCTGGACCATTAGCTCTAGCCTCTTATTGGCTAACTCTCACATATTCGTTTAACCCATTTCTAATAATCTGTGTGTCGCCACTACTCGTGGCTTACCAGGAAAGATTCAGCGTGTCTGATCTGGGTGCTTCATGGCGGGCAGCTCTCTCTAATTCTGTCCCCTTCCCAGTATTCTGTTCTCTTTTCCCTGTCTACCTAAGTCCTGCCCTATCAAAAGGCCAAGGCAGTTTCTTTATTAACCAATAAGAGCAACCCAAATACAGAAGGACCCTCCTACACCAGCTAACTAAAATTCATGGAAGAGAAAATTTTTATTAGGACTGAAATTTTGAAAGGAAAATAAGTCTTTGGATTGAAAATAGAGAATTCAATTATGTTCCTAAGTATATTATATTTTTTCAGATTTTGTATTAATCCACATACAGTTTCTTCAAAGATGCTACTGTATACCACATGTGCTGGGTATGAGAAGGAGATGGGAAGGATGTACAGTTATTTCTCTACTCCTAGATTGATTTGCAGTTTTAGTTTCTGTCTGCTCCGAAGTTTTTGGTAATAAAGGAGAATGTTGTCAGCAAACAGTGTTGCTAAGATATCAAAGGGAGGGTGATTGGGCAATGGCTGCAACTTTCTATATCCCAATGGGCTTAATAATCTCTACTGGGTCATAGGAAGAGGGAGAGAGAGAGGGTATAGATGAAAGGTTGTCACTGGCTCTAACAGGGCTGTTCTTCTTTTGGCCTCTCCCTTTGATGCAAAGATCAATCTCAGTACCCTGCCATTAATTTATTCTTACTTTAGTTAATCCAAATTGGCTTTGCAATGAAAAGAACTCTGACTTTTTTTTTTAAATATACTCAGGATGGTGAAAACAAAACAAATACAAAAGGAATACATTTGCAAGAATCTTGGAAACACATTTACACATGAGGATTCAATAGATACCTATGTGCTTAGGATATTGCTGTTATTGTAAGTGTTGACTCAACTGTTCAGAGTGCTGAAAATAAATGGCTGTTGAGCGATTGAATAAGACATCGATGTCACTTTCTCCAAAGTCCCTAGAGCATTGTGGAAGAGAGACAGAGATTTAAGAGCAAGACGATGGAGAGGAACACTATGAAGTGATATCTTCTGGATATGGTATGACCATCATCATCACAAACTCAGAGAATGTGGCTTTCTTTCCAAGACACATACACACACACGCGCACACACACATACACACACACAAGTGGGGTAGAAGGGGAGCTAGCTGTGCAGAAGACAGTCGGGAAGGGTGGTAAAAGGTTAAGAGAGGTAAGGGGGGATATGATTTCAATATATTCTATACATTATATAATTGTCAAAAATCATTGTCATCTTCTAAAAAGTGCTATTTAGGAAGTATCTCCAATTTCCGCATGTTAGTGACTGTTATTGGCTGAATATGAAAAGTTCTCCCCAGACTCGTGCATCTGATCGTTATCTGGCAGCGCTGTTTGGGGGAGGTCTTAGAACATTTAGAAGGAATAGAAGGAAGCACTTATGGTGGAAGTGTGCTGTTGGTGGAGGAAGGGTGGTGCTTGACAGTTCTAGCTAGGTCCAGGATCTAGCCTGAGCTCTCTGCTTCCTGTTAGCTGAGGTGTGAGGAGCCCCAGCTCCCAGCTCCCTCTGCTAGGTGCCCTCCCTGCTTTATACTGATCATTTTCAACCCTGAGCCAAAATAAATTCCTTCCCCTTTAAATTTCATCTTGTCCAGTTTTTGATCACAGAGAAAAGTCACTACAGTAAAGCATAGATTCACATTATTAAGCGAAATGAACCCAACATAAAACCTTAGCTTAATTGTTCAACTTTAAAGGCACCAATGATCAGTTACCATAGGTCAGTAACACCTGGCTTTATTTTGGGTCCTCCTCAGTGGCTTCACTCTGCACTGTAACATCTTGGACTCTGTTTTATACTACCCAGTCTCTCTTTCTCCTTGGTTCCCCTGTGTGTACAAAGTGAGGGCAGATATTCAAAGACATGAATCGAGCTTAGAGTTACCAAAAACCAGCAAAGTACTTGTCTAATATGAGCGATGCTGTGGATTCAGTCCCAGCTCTGGGAACAAAACTCTCCGTGAGTTGTGTGACTGTGAGGGTTTTGAAGAGAAATCTCAGATGTGGTCTATCAGTTAATCACCAACACATCTCAGGAAACATGCCTCTAGCTGGAGATATAAGTCCAAGATTAAAATTTCTAAGCTACAGAAGTCAAACACTGTACATATTTGAAAATACTGCTTTTCAGAATATAGTATCCTGAAAAAAATCACAAAAGTTTCTTATTGGTGTTATCTTTCACTTAGTCGTCTAAAAATATGTACTAACAATATTTGCGTGACTACCAAAATACAGGCTGGGAATAATGCTGACTGTAAGTTAAGTGAACAAGCAGTTGATGGTGGGAAACATGACCTTTCCGTTCTTTGTATCTATAGTTGCTTACATTCTGTACACATTCTAACAATCCAGGCCTCACTTTCCAACCATCCCCTCTAAATGCAAACCAACCACTTGCTGTGCTTCAATTCAACAAACATTGCTTTTTCACTAAAATGTCTAGATGTCTTGAAAACACACATCAACATAAAATTAGTGGCAGGTGTTGTGGAATATTATTTTTTATACATTTGTTTATGCAGCAGAGTATTACTTTAACTGTGTAAAGGTGTGTTACATTTGCTTCTGCTGCCTTGTAAATGATGTAAAGATGATGTGTGTTTAATTAGGTAAAGATGTGTTGCATTTGTTTCGACTTGCCTGCCTAAGGCACCTGATTGGTTTAATAAAAAGCTGAATGGCCAGCAGCTAGGCGGAAAGGATAGGCAGGGCTGGCAGGCAGAGAGAGAATAAGTAGAAGGAGAAATCCAGGCTCAAGAGAGGAGAAAAAGAAGCAGAAGAGAATAGGGAGAAAGAGAGTAAGAGAGGGACATGCCTTGGGCCAGAAGCCAGGCAGCCATCAGCCAGACTAACATAGAGACAGCAGGAAAGTAAAATATACATAAATAAATAAAAAAAAAACCCTTAAGGCAAAAGGTAGATTAATAGAAACAGGTCAATTTAAGTTAAAAAAAAAACTAGCCAGAAATGAGTCTAAGGTAGGCTGAACATTCAAAACTAGTAAGTTTCCACATTATGATTTGGGACCTGGTTGGTGACACCCCCCCCCAAAAAAAAGCCTGCCACAGACAGGTATTTGTTTCTACTTAGAACGATTCCTATTGTCCCATAGCTATTTTGTCAAATTATTTGGGCTCCTAAAATACATTCATTGTTACCAGACAAGTTCCACATTTTAGAATTTTGCTTTTAATTCTTTATTCATGTGGCAGTTTAAATGAGGATGGTCACCATAGGCTCCTATGTTTGAGTACTTGGTCTCCAGTCAGTGGCTGTTTGGAGAGGATTAGGAGGTGCGGCTTTGCTGGAGTTAAGTAAGTGACTGGGGGCAGGCTTTGAGGTCTCACACCATTTTGAACAGTCCTCTCTTCCTCCTGCTGTAGATCAAAATGTGAGTGCTGAGCTCTTCCAGATGGTGTCCCTTTGCTCTGTCTTCATGGACTCTAAACCCCTGGAACTGTAAGTTCAATTAAGTGCTTTATTTTATAAGTTTCCTTGGTCATGGTGCTTCGTCACAGGAGTAGAGGAGTAACTAAGACAGTTTTATTTTCTTTAGTACAGAAAATACCCAGTCTCTTTTTCATACAGGTAATTTTTGCAACTTGTTTATATTCACCAAGTTCATTGATCTTGTCTCCCACTGTGCTGGTCCCTTCTTCCCAAATGATCTCCCTTCTGTTTCTGTATATAATCCACACATCATAACATATCTTACCCCTCCTCCTTTATTCTGTTTTTTGAAGAGTCTGTGTGGCCCTGATGTTTGAGATGGTGCTAGGAAATTATTAATTATAGTGATTTTTATGATCAAAATGTCCTAACATCTTCAGGGTTTTATTCGATAAGCCAAACACACAGTGACAGTTATTTAAGTAATACATCCTGAAGAGATGGGTATTAGGGGTCAGGGCTGATCTGGAAAATTGGGTGTTCTCATGTGTTCTGGTTAGTTTTTTGTCAACTTGACACACAACTGGAATTATCTGGGAAGAAGAATTTCAACTGAGAAAATGATCATCCGATAGCATGTAGGAAAGACTGGGCATTCTGCTTGTTAATGATTGGCATGAGATGGCCCAGCTCACTGGGGTAGTGCCACTCATGGGCTGGTGGTCCAGGGTGGTATGGAAAAGCAGGCTGAACAAGCCATTGGGGCAAACAGTAAGCAGTGTTCCTCCATGGTTTATGTTTCAGTCCTATTACCAGGATCCTGCTTTGAGTTCCTGCCTTGGCTCCATTCAAAGGGCTGTGAGATGTAAGTCAAACCCTGTCCTTCCCAAATTGTTTTTGGTATTGTCCTTATCACAGCAATGGAAAGGCAAACTAAGACAAGTCAGTAAAACATGATGTGCTCTTAAGTAGGTTTTCATTAAAGATTTTTTTTGTTGTTAAAATATCTGGAATTACAAGAAAATTCACTTTTAAATGGATTAATTTAGAACTATTAGACATTTTACACATTTCATATTTACTTTTTAAGAGATACTCATCTTAAGACTTTGGCTACACTTCTGGAAACATATTAATTTAAAAACATAATTAAATTTCCATGTATAGTTAAAGTTTTGACACATAACGATCAAGGGTTGATGGGATTTTGAAGAGATGGAGCAAGTCAGACAGTTATGGTCTTCAGTTGTGCTAAAAAGCTTTAATGGAAACCTCAGGTGGCTAGAAGGGAAGATGGGGAAAGATGGTCTAGCCACAATGATATCATCAGCACAGTACACACCCTTCACGAGAATGGTGCAGTGTGAGGAGGGAAGGAATGAGTGGTACTCACCTGTAAGACGGACACAGCGATTTTACATTTGTATTAAGAAATGGATCTAAGCTACGTTCTACCTAACTAGAAGATTCAGAAAGAGTAATGATTCTACAACCACACCCTATAGGAGAGGGTAATTCATTGAAAATCTATTTTCATCCCTTTCTGTATGGATAGAGATATGAATGTCACACTGATTCTTAAAATTTCCACCCTTCAGCACTGAGAACAGTGTGATGGCATACTCACACATTTAGATTTTTAAACTAATGAAAGCCTATGATTTTAATTCTAATAATAGAAATATTTCGTTATAATAAAAAACCAAAGGTGGCCAAAAAGGTACTTAAGCTTAGAACACTCTCTTTGCTTATGTCCAAGTGTCTAAAAGAGGGTTCATGGGAAATATTTTAACAAAATGCAAAACTATCTTTATCTTTAATGCTATTAATAATTGGTATTCAGTTTTTCATTCAGTACCTGGTATATATGTCATATGGCATAGGATAGCTGGGAAAATGCAAAAAAGTAAAGTGTGGCATTTAAAGACTTCAAAACATAATAGCAGAAATAAATGTTAGGAATTTGTAGTGTTCTATTGCATTCTTGTTTATCATTGAGTCCCTGGAGTTCAGCTTAATGTTTTAGATTCAGTAATACAGGAGCAACAGAAATGATGCTGTAAAACAGAGATGCCCAAAATATAATAGGTGAGTCTTACAGTAAAGATTTGGGGAAGTATTTAAAGAGTTTCTTGGAAAGGACAAATGGAAGATAAAGGATGAGGGTTGTCAGAGGAACACTGGACACAATTGCAATACACTTGGAGAAAGGGGTGGAGGTGGATTCATGACTTTGGAATTAAACTGTTGAATGCGGATGATCCCAGATGATAGTGAGAAGTGATGAGTGTCTCACCAGAAGCACTGAAGTCATTAATTCTATGGGTTTGGAGCCAATGTGACTCTAAGGCAAGAGTCAGAGTACAGTTGTTACTTTGGGAAGCATGAGCTGGGGGTAGGAGGTCAAAGTCGGGAAAAGGGTTGAAAATGTTCAGCAGATTAGGAGGAATAGACTAAAGCATTAATACGATAAATTTCCACAGATAAAAGGGTAGTTTTGAATCACACAACTAGGTGACTGGTTATATTCAGCTTGCAGGGACAGAGAGCTGAATATACCCCGGTGGATTTTATAGGGTAAGTTTCCATGTCTCATATTCTTTGACAGAATTTCTTATACAGGAGAGGCCCCTTCATGCATCCTTGAGCACAGCTACATAAAATAAATTGGATTAAATGGAATCTATTTTACAATTCAATCTCCTATTTGTTGGTGTTAAAATAATGAATTTGACAAGGCACTTTCAACTGAAGACTGATGACTCACAAATCTTCAGGCAGTGACCTCAGGACCTCCGGGAAGCTTCACACCATTCTTTAGCACCTGTCAGAATTCAGGCTTGTGTCCAGAGCTTTCTAGGGTTAGGGAAAGTAGCAGCCTCTGCGGTGCTGTGTGATGACCACTACACAGATGCTACACTATCTGACAAAGTAATTGTATCGACATACTTAAGAGTAGCAAGATTTTTAATTCTTTTTTCTTTTTCTTCATTTGAGGTAGCAAACACTTGTCCCCATGACTAGACAAATGATAGACATACCACTGATATCTCATACTGATTATATTTCTGATAATTAGAAGTGCTTTGAAATGACCTTCCCATATTCCCATATGAATGCTCCTTCTTAGACCAGGCAAGCAACAGAATGCTTGGACTGCTGTGGTTAATAGTTTACTTCTCTGTGTTCTATCCACTCACATAAGATCCTTAGTTATAAGGTAATTGGGCTCAGTCCTGAACCTTCTTGTATTATTTGTACTGCTTATGATACTTTTGGAATGAATTCCATCTTAGTAACAGAATTCATAGACATGCAGGGAGTTTATCTTCCAGAAAATAACTACAAATGCTTTCAATAGACTCAGTAGATGCGAATTACTACAAATTGTTGTCCAAATAGGTGTAAAGATGAAGTAAATAGTAAAATATAGAAGATTATAATGTGTACATTGAAAATGTTTGTGTTCGCTCTTATTTTTAAAGAAATCTAAACTAGAGACTGTAGATGATTGCCAATAGATAAATTAATTATGAAAATACAACAGCAAATCCAGTCAGTGGGTATAGGTACCATCAAAATTGAATGTACACCAAATTAATACCAAAATAATACACATTCATTTGATTCTAGATTAAAGAATGTGTTTATGGAAAATATATAGTACTTAAAAATTAACCTAATATCAGTGGGTTGGATGAAAAGTCATTGCCTTTTCTTTCATTTTTTTTCTTTAGAGCAATATGCATTAACATCATGTGTGCTTGCACTTCAACAGTGCCATGGACTTTCCTGTCTCCTTGGCAACCTCTTCTATCACATTGCTAGGTTATAGCCTTTACCATACTGGCCCTGGAGAGAGGCATTAACTTTCTCATAGGGACATTCCAGTGCATATTTATAGCTTCTGTTACATAATAAAGCATTTTGACCAGAGAAAGGAAATGGTAGGGAGACATTCTGAAGACATTACTGAACATCATCAAATGACAGCGATTTGGGAACACAGTAACAAGCTAGGTTCACCCACGGCTCAGCCATCTTATGCACCGATAAACAACTACAGCCTATTGAATAACAGAGAGTTTCTCTTTCTGGTTTGTTTACAGTGTTTTGAAGCAGACTCATGGTTGGTCTTGGACTTACTATGTACCTGAGGCTAGACCAGAGCCTGGTGAACCTTCTGAGCATCCTTGGATTTATCACTGTGCACGTTATTCCCAGGCTATCTTTTGGCTTGGGGATGCAATTAGAACAGGAAATTTTTTTTTGTGGAACTGATTGGCCATTGATTTAGGTGGTTGCTTCTGAGGAAAAACTTGTACCTATGAAGTCTGCCCTCTGGATTATGAGCATGTGGGGATTTCTTTTATAGGATTACAGGAGATGTCAAGGTAGCTCATGGACATGTACCATAAAGACCCTTTTCATGAGTATATGAGGGCTTATATTCAACAGAGTAAGGCAAAAGTGATAGATTATTGCTCCCATATTTAGAACTATCTATCTATCTATCTATCTATCTATCTATCTATCTATCTATCTATCTATCTATCATGAATCTATCATCATCTATTTATCTGTCATCTACCTACATGTCTATCTACTATCTACCCATCTGGCATCAAACTACCTTCCTATTATCTATCTATCTATCTATCTATCTATCTATCTATCTATCTATCTATCTATCTATCTATCCATCTATCAAACATCTATCTCATCTGTCATCTTTCTACATACGTATATAGCTTTGCTTTGTTTGAGTCACCAAGAGATTTTTTTCTGATAACCTTGAAAGGAGGTTGCATGATACAAATTGCTGATGGACAGCATCTCATGACATGAAAATATGGATGGCCTTTGAAATCTGAGGGCCTCAGCAAAATTGCTGCAAGGAACTGAATTCTGTCAACAAACATACAAACTTGGAAGAGAAACTCAGCCTAAGTGACACCTTGATTGTAGCCTTGTGAGACCCCAAGCAGAGGAACTAGGGAAGCTGTGCTCAGACACTTGAACCAAAGAAATGATGAGATAATAAATATGTGTTGTTTAAAGCCACTAGGTCTCTGGTAATTTGTTCCATGGCAATAGAAAACAAATGGATCCTTGGTCTTCTCTTTTGGTATTATTTCTGTCTTTCTCTTTCTACAAAGTAAGTATAGAAGAATGGTGAAAATTATGTGTGTGAATTTACAAGTTTAATCAAAAATACTCATTATTCTACTACCCAAATCGTCTCTGTGTTACTCATAAATGTATTTGTTTATATCTTCTTTTTCTTAGTTTCCTGGTAGGTTTCCCTCTGTATTCATTACAAGATTTAGACACATCTTTTTCCTTCTTTATGATTCCTAAAGAATTAAAAAATCCAGAAAATATATAGGAAAATGAAAATGTGTGTTCTAATTGTGCTTATTAGATCGTGAGAGAAAACACGGTAGATATTTTAGAGATTAGAAGTTACCACTGTCATAAGCCACCCCAGACTTTGGGGACCTTGGGCGTTTGTGAATCTGTTATCTTCCTGCTCATTTTGCTCTCGTCCCTTTAGGGTTTCCTCTTTCAATTTTCACCTTCCTTAGTTCACTGTACTCCATTTTTAATCATGTAAAGTTGGTTAGCAGAGGGTTCTGCGCATAATAATTCAGGGAGAATTTTCTTAGGGAAATGGAATCTATGAAATAACAATTTTGCTGGAATGCCTGTATTTGTATGTACTATGTACTATGCAGCTCTTCAGGATGTCCTATGACCCTTGGAACTGGAGAAGGCAAAAGACTAGTTTCTAGATCATGTTGATGCATAGTGTAATCAAAGTGTGGTCTTTCTATAGAGTGAACCTTCTTTAGGTAGAATGCTCTTTGGCACCTCAGGGCTTTCCAAACAACTTCCCTGCTCAGGACATCATTTTATACTTTTCAGGTTGTTCTGGACAAAGCCAACCCAACCCTGCTGTTAATTTGATTCTGAAAGAAATGGGCATGCTTGTGGAAGGAGTTGTCAACGTGGCCACCTTTGTTGTTAATGTGAGTGTGAAGGAGTCACTCTGTGTCGTGTACTGAGAAGTTCTTCACTTTCCAGATGCCACTGAAAGCCAAGGAGTGCTCTTATGTCAACCAAAAGTAAAATTTTTTCCTTAATGATGAGCAATAATTCCCAGCTCTACCCACCTGGAAGGGAGTGAAAATAGCTCACTTAATCTCAATCATCGACTCGGCATTTGTCAGTCATGAAGGAAACCCTCTTCAACAACAACAACAATTTGGATAACATGTTGATTTCTGGGGTGAGAACCCATGAAAATTGTTTCCTGGGATGGACAAAGCATTTGAATATAGAGATTTAATACAAAATTTGGAGGGAGACTCTTTTGTCTGTATAAGAAAATACCAAGTGAATATTGAAAGAAGATGCCCATTAATCAAGTAATTAACCTGGAAATAATGTGATTTTATTTTGGAAAGCCATTTTACCACCCCAAGAATCATAGACAGACGTTTATTTTACAAGATTAAAAATACTCCATGTTAACTCTTTAATGGTTTGAAGAGTACATGTCATCTAAGTGTCTGACAGATTGCTGTGTAACTAGAGCTTGGGAACTGGCATGCAGAAATAGACTGTCACTCAAGCAGGTGTCATCTTTGCAAAAGCCTGGAACATGTCTTTTTTATTATTGAAGAACATTGTCATGTTGGCAGATTCAGGGACAGAGTTTGAAATAAAATAACATAGAGGCAAGTGGAAGTACCTCATTCCCCAGATCTGCCTAGTGCATTTTCTCCCCAGGCTGAAGGCTTGCACAGGTCATTTCTGGTCATTAGACTCAATTAAAAATTAGGAACAGAAAATTGATCTTCACCCACCTCCAATTGTATGTGTGTGTGTGTGTTAGGTGGCACACAGGTGTTAAGCATATTAATCATTTAACACTTGGTGAGGGTATATTTCTTTAAGTATACAACTGTATTGGAGAAACAGTTCCAGGTTCCCCTAGAGGAGAAAACAAATTACTTTTTGCTTTTCTGACATCTTATTCTCCTTCAGTGCACCTGTCTAGTCTTCACCTGGCAGTGCTCTCAATCACCCAGATGGAAAGGGGGTTCAAGTGGCCCCTCCAAAACTGGTGGAGGAGACCCTCAGCTCTGGCCTAATAGAGCGTGCTTCATAGTGGGACAGTCTCCGTCGTAGGCATCTGTCTTTCAGGGTCCAGTAGGCTGCATATATTCTCTTTATTTTTGCACCATAAAGCAGAGAAATATTTTCCTGACTGTTTCCACATTTAGTTACCCATAATATTATCAGTGGATTGCTTTTATCATTGTGTCTGGTTTCATGAATAATACTCTGGTACTGTAGTGTGGCTTCATACAACATTTATGTAGGATTTCAATCTGCTAACATAGGGTGGAATAGAAATAATACCCCCTAATGACACACATGTTTATTTTGCTTCCGAGACGTTCAGTGATTTAAAATCTAGAAAATACGTGAGAGCAATGTGGCGGGTGATGCTATGTGCATGCAAAAGAGGGAAGTAGATCTATCAGCTTTCTTTTTTCTGCATAAAAGCCTTGCTGGTTGATTATTGAAAATTATTTAGAACTGTTGATTCAAATCCACCAAGATGAATAGAATATTCCACACCTTAAAAATATCTCTATTTTTATTCTTTCCCTCTTGACCAGAGAGCTGAATAATGCAAAAACTGAGGAGATCCAGCTACTAACCAGGTCTCTGGAGGCTAACCATGAGACTTTTCATTTGTAACACAGTCCATTGCAAGTCAAGCAAGGAGACTCACAAAGTTAGGAGTCTATTTTTATTTGAATAATTTTACTAAATCACCACAGCTAATTTCCGCAAGGTCCCTAAGACTGTAAGCAGAAACTTTAGACTCTCTTGTCTCTGGTGATCAAAAACTTCCACATCAGACTTGCAAATCGCCTTCTCATCTCATCACTGGAGCTGCCAGATAAGAAAGTCTTGTAAGAAAGGGAACAACCAGAGTGCATTCATTAGTGTCATTGTACTCTAATTGAAGAAGTGACTTCTTTTGTATCTGGAGATGGAAAGTCAGGGAGCTGGTGACTGGGCTCTTTGACGTGGCTCTGGCTAGGTGGTGAAGTAGTACACACACATTTACGCATACCTATGAAGATGGAAAATACTATAAAATGCAGAATCTACTCTTCACAGTTAGCCTTAAAATAGTAACGCGCTGATGACATAATTGATTGGCTTTTGCTTTGAGAATTTTCTGGACATTCCCCTCAAAAGAACATTTTCTGATTGCTCAGCTCATATAGCATCCTTAGTTCTGAAGACTCAGTAACCTATTAATATTCTTTTTATGGGTCCTAAATGCACATGCCAAACCCATATCAGTCTCTGCAGGAACAGCTGTACTGGCACCGGACTTGTTCCATTGGAGGCAATTACACCCCTGACCTCTCCAGGCGGAAGGAGGTGCTAATTTCAGAGCCTCATCAGCCTCTAAATGAGTAACCTTTGCCTCAAGCCAGGAACACATTTTGGAAAGAGTGAAGGGATCTCAAAGGTATATATTTACAGATATGTCGTCTGTTGTGTTCCATCGCTTCGAATTGGAAACTTAGGGCATTTTCCTATAATTTTGTGTTTTTACACTTCAATTTTCTTATCTGGAGATTGGGCTAAATCATTTTTTTTCTTGGCTTCAAGAGGACAGAATGGGATGTTACATATATATGAAATGCATGGCAAACTACACAGTGTGCAGTAGAAGTAGAGGTTATTTTTTATAAGAAATTATCATTTTCTATCTGCTGTGGCCTGGTGAGGAAGGCTATCGCACCAGCTACCAGACTCCCCATATGTGGGGGAATTAAAGCAGAATGTGTCGGGGCTACTGTGTAATGGAAAATACAGTGGAAAGGAGGATTGGCAGCATGATCACATGGTGTCTGCCAACTATAAACCTCTATGACCCTTTGATTTCATTTACAATTACATTTAATTGTAAAGCATTTTTGGAGAGAGTCCTGATGGCCTTGCCAAATATGCACATCAAGGAGCATATATCAAAATGATGCTATAACAATTGTGCACGTGGGGTAAAGATGCTTTACCCATGTACTATTAAGAGATGAACTGTGATAGGTAAGACATTCAAGGTCATATTTGGCTAACATACTCAAGACTCTTAAAAGTTGTCACCTATTCAAGGAGACGTGAGGACGTCAGGAAAATCAATCTGTCAAATCCAAAGGCAAAAATGAAAGGTCTGATATCTCATTTTGGCATGTTATTTCTCATAAAATCATAGATTAATTAAATGTTTTTAAAAGGCACAAATGAATATTCAATTTTAAATTATAAAAAAGCTGAAGACTTTTGGTTTAATATTTATCTCCTGTGGTTGAATATATTGCGTGAAATATATATAGTTTTCTCCCAATTGTTGGCACAATACAGCACCAGATGACCCGCCAACCTAATTGGACTAACTGTGCAGAATAATCAAAGCAGGTGATCACCAGCCTCTGGGAGAATCACATTTCCAGCTACTCAGTTCATTGTGTGTGCATCATAGGGGCTCCCTGAAAAACTGCCCAGAGGCTCAAGGATCCAAGTTAAAGAGATTCATAAAATGGATGCAATATAAATCTAGCTGTGGAAGATTGATGTTAAGGTGCCTTAAACGCTTGCTAAGTCCATTCACGAGCAGGGATGGTACGGTTATCTCCTTTTTAGTAGCCTGCCGTTTTATTGCTCTTTAAAGAAATCATTAAAGATATTTGAAGTTGTCAGAACCAGAGGGCTGGTGTTTGGAGGAATTCCAGGAAAGAAATGCCTAGCTCTGAAAAGCTCCCAAGATGATTTAGGCATAACAAAAGTCTAACAAGTAAAATAGGCTAATGGGGGTAGGGAGGGACTCTTCAAAACACATACAGGTGCTTTAGCTCACTTGCTCATTCATTTCTTCATTCATGTACATATTTATAGTGCTTCATATGAGTCTGATACAATTCTAGGTATTTAGTTTTTAAGGGGGAGCAGGGCATACTGGCTTGCATTTGTGAAACTTACAATCAACCTCTTTCCTGCGGATAAAGATAGCTCTGCTGATAGCATTCCGGCATCTTTGCACGTTGGACTTTGGTCAGATTAGTAGTGTTAAATATATGTTCAAAACGCATCTGCTTAGGAGAGGGATGCATCTGCTTGAAAGAACATCACCAGAGTTAAAAGCAAATACTGACATTGAGAGATGCCTCACACGTCATGCAGACCTATCCAGAGAAAACGAAGATGCTCATAGAACCCCAACAATGGCATTGGTCAACTCATTACATGGTGTGGTGTAAGTGGGGTGGGGGGGACCTTAAGATCTATGTCCATAGACTTATTTACTGATTAAGAGAAAAATAATCTTCTTGCAGCTCTGTAGAGTGGCACTGTCTATTGTTGGAATAAGACAGCTCTAAGCCTTGCTAAGGGTATAGATGTTGGCTCTTCCTCATCCTCCTTTCCCACTGTGCAATTCTCTTACCAGTCTCCCTAGGTTCCAGAATTGCACTTGGGCAAACCAAGTGGACAAATAGTAGCTTTTAAGCTCTCAGAGAAGGGAGTATATCTTGCCTTACATTCTTATATCAAAAGCTGAATTCCATCACTGGGCAATTCTGCAGCCTCACGAACGCCAGCACACATCAAATGCATGCTGCCAGCTGTGATTGTCCTAATGAGAAGTGGTGGGAGGGAGGCCCTGCAGACAAGGAAAACAAAGATGCACGGACCTTCTTACTCTTTCAGCCCAGTTCTTGAGATGAGAGTAAATATCAGGTTAAATGCTGCTAAAAGATTGCAATAGCATTTTGTGATTATAAGCTCTTTAAAAAAAAACACAAAAAACCAGCATAATTGCTGAAGAATTGGTAAATGAATTGCACAGGGAGGCCCCTGGACCATTTTATTGGCCACAAGAGGATGAATTCTATCACCCTTGTGGTTCAAGAGTACTTGTCTGCATGAGTTAAAATAGCTAAACGTCCCTTTAAGAATTTAGCCTCCAGCTCACATAGCACAGAGAAGGAGCACATTCTAATTATTTTCCGCATTTCTCCTTTACTCCGCACCTCCTCACAAAGCCATCTTGCCTCTTTGGTGCAAGCTCTTTTCTACAGTTTGGCAATTCATCACCCATCTCTGAGCATCTCACTCCCTTTTGCTTTTAAGCTCATTGTTCAGACATTTATCTTCGCAGTGTGAACGGAGAGAACATCTTTAACTATGGCATCGATATGTCCCGACCCAGATGGAAGCCTCTTAAGCCAGTTTCCCTCAATCCTGTTACTACACATTAACTCTGGACAGGATTATCTACCAGCCTGCCTGTCAAGATGTTCAAGGGAAACAGAAAAAAAAGAAAAAGAAAGAAAGAGCAAAGAGCCTTTCTATTCGTCAGTCTGCTGTGAGAGCTGTGGATGTGGATGAAAATTTGCTCTGACCTTACTTTATTCACGTGGCCACAAGCTACAGTTGCTGCTGTATGCTGTACAGCTGCAGAAAATTAAAAGGGATCAGAAACACACACAGCCCCTTCTTAATGTCCTTGGAGCTTCAGAAAAGTAGACAGAAACGTAATCTTTATTTATCTGCATATGTAATTTATAGCATATTTTAATCAATAGCCCAAGTAAAGACGAAACAGCATTGAGCTTTAATAAGTTGTGATTTAGATTGGATTGGTTTGGAGCTAATGAAATAATTAGCACCATTTCAATGTGATTAATTTATGGCTGTATATTAAGTGTTCAATTAGATTAAGAAATTTGAGCACTCCAAATGCTGACTGGAGAAGGAAATGACTCAGCAGGGCAAAGTTTAATTGAAACTTTGAGTCTTCCAAGTCATTGGAACAAGCTTGCTGAAATGGTCCCACCTCCCCCAGCTAAGCCTGGGGATAGCTTCAGGGGGACACCTTGAGATCAGATTTGGTAGACAGGATAGGGACTTCAGGAGGTAAGAAACTGTTTTAACGATGCGATTCATCAGCACCACACAGACAAATATAAAAGGCGAGATGTTTAGGGGCCTTTGAATTACAGGCAGTGGGACTTCAATATCATTGCCATCTCTAAAACTCTTTAACTTTGTCTTATGTCATTGAAAGGAGAATTCATCTTTGGCAGTTTTAGGATGCTCCATGCTTCCTCAACATACCTGATGATGGTTCTATTTTTACTCTAGGTTTGCAAAGCGTGACAATTCTCCTTCGTTTTTGTAATTTCTTTTCTAAGACACTCTGATGTTTTAACCTTCTCCAGTCACATCTACCTCAAAAGCATGCTAGCTTGACATGCTTTAGATTATAATTTCCCCAAGAAAAAGACCATGTTTTCAACTGAACCGGGTAAAGTACCTACAAAATCCTGTGAGACACCTGAAAGTTTTCCTTTCTTACAAGCTAATTAGACTGCCAGTTTCATGGATGCGGGCGGAAGGCGAGAGACTTCTGGGTCAGAGATAAAGGATTTTGTTACTCACGGCAACAGTTGTACCCAGATTTACACATCACCTGACACCTGTTCCAGAGCCCCGGTTACCACAGGGCAATGTAAAGTGGGCCAGGGTACAGCTGCATGTTGTGTGGGTTGCTTTACGTGAGAGGAAACCTAAGTCTGGAGAACTCGAATTGCCTGTACTGGGTGGCAGAGTGTAACCTACGTTTTGTTCCAGAGGGAGAAATTATTTGTCTTTAAAGACTTACTGTTACACAAACATGTAACAGGAAAGTGTCTGGTGCAAAGGCCGTTGATACTTCTGCCCACAAGATGTGCACAAACATAAGAGACCTGTGGAGACCAGACAACTCTCTGCACCTGGCAGCGCCTTGTGCCGGAAGTGAACAAAGAAGTCAAGAGCGTGGGTAGCTTGATACCTTCAAGAAATGCCTCTTAGTTGTGTTTCATGAGGGTTCTTACTAAGTAAAATAAGGATGAATAAGTCATATTTGAACCCCTTATTTATTTTTAATTGTAATTTGTCATCAGGATGAAATAGCTAACATTGAGAACATGAGAATTTTTTTCATCCTCCCTAGGGTGAACCACTGTCAGCATTTGGTTGTATGAAAGAGCTGGTGTGGAGACAGTGGGGTAGTCCAGTAGGTAACCTGCTTGCTTATTAGCATCAGGGAACCCTCAGTTTGATCACTAGTCGTACACAAACAAATCCTGATGACTCAGTGGTTAAGAGCACTGCCTGCTCTTCCAAAGGTCCTGTGTTCAATTCCCAGCAACCACATAGTGACTCACAACCATCTGTAATGAGATCTGGTGCCCTGTTAAGGAAGAGACCTGGTCAGTCGTCCTTATCAACTTAGACCATGAAACCCAATATGAACAAGTTCAACAGAACCGCCATATACGGGCTGCCCATGTATTAAATTATTAGTATATAAACAAGACATACTGGTACATGCCTGTATCATAATACATAGGAGATGGGGGCAGAAGAATCGGAAATTCAAGGTTAACCCAATGAGTTCCAGGCAAGACTGACCCACATGAGGTTTTATACAAAGAAACAAGCCAAAAGGGAAAATAATAAATAGTAATATCCAATGATTCAAGGTTTTCAGGGAAGTATGTTCCTGTTATGGATAGACAGATAGGCTGAGAGTAGACAGGCAGGCCTTTACAGCCCCTCCAACACTTCAATTCCACCACTCTGGAAATAATTAAACTGTTCACCCTTAATTCAGCCAATGATTCAGTGCTATTGCATGTTTGAAGTGTGACTATAAGCAGGCGACTATTGCATTTTTGGCTCCCAAACATCTATGCCACAGAGGCCCCGTTGGAGAGCTCAGCGTCTTTTACTCATTAACATTCTCTTTTTTTCTTTTCCCTTTTTGAGGCTGGGTTTCTCTGTAGCTTTGGAGCCTGTCCTGGAATTAACTCTTGTAGACCAGGCTGGCCTTGAACTCACAGAGATCCACCTGCCTCTGCCTCCCCAGTGCCGGGATTAAGGGCCTGCACCACAACTGCCCAGCTACTCACTAATAGTCTTAATAGTGGGAGAGGGTCCGCTTACTTCCTGCAGAGAGAAATCAGGACCCGTCTTCAGTCTGTGCGGTCCTGAAGATGGAATGCAACACTTCCACTTTTGCTAATGCTCCAGGTTTGACAGAGATTGGTGGCTGGTGTCAGGATTCAGAGAGCATTATCATATTCTTTGCCCTGAAAGGAGATTGTATATTGATTCTTTTTATATGGCACTTTTCCCAGGAAGGAGAATGGAAGATTTTGAGTATAAGTCTTAGTTGCTCTTGAGGGCTAGGAATGCCAGATAAGCAAAATAGGAAGGAATTTGTTAAATACGAGTTTTCCAAAATTAGTCAAAGTTATGGAGTTTTCTGCCAAAATTAACATGCAAGTTAATGGAACATTACCATATGCGAAAAGAAGGCCCACTTTCTCTTCAAGAATGGGATATTTTCTCACAATTTGGAATTGTGGAGCAGTGAGGATATGGGGGTGGGCTGGAGATAGGGGATGGAGGAGAGTGGCGGGGAGTGCTGATCGTATTGGGTGCAGAGTTTGACACTTGGCCAACACCCGGTATACATTTTTGAGTGACGAACTGGGGAAGGAAAGTGCTTCTACCATCCTTGGTGCTCCTTTTCTTCCCATAATGAGTGAAGAGCAAGGGACTGGGTATACCCTGCTGGTACCTTAATAGATTGTTAGATCTTAGCACTGTGTCCCATCTGTGAAAACGAATATATCCCATGCTAACTAGGGCCAAATCGTGCCTTAATGTGTGTGGCCTCCAGAATCCCAGAGGCTCAGGTCCAAGGCTCTTCTTATGAGACTATTTTTAATTTGATCTTGAAAATGCTGCTTTGGTGCATTGGCTATTTTGCTTAAAACTTGCAAGATTATGCTTTTAAGTGACTCTGCACTTGAATTTATTAGCATCTGCTCCAGGAATTCCTGTGGAATAAAGCTGAATACCACTTTTTCTGATACACTGTGCTGACCACTATGGAATGATCCATTTGAATCTTATAATTGCTTTGATCGTTAAATCTGCATTTTGTCCTTTGTTTACACACACACACGCACACACACACTTACACACATGCACACCTAACTCTTTGGTATAAACCTTGGTTTCCTCCAGACTTCCTGTTTTCCCATGTGTGGATGTTGCACTTGAATACATGTTTATTCACTTTGTGGCTTCAGTGATGGAATTTGACACAGGTGACATTAGTATTGATTGTGACTGTACTGCTTGGTTTTATGTGTCAAGTTGACATAGCTTGAGTCATCAGAAGAAGGAGTCCCAGGTAAGGAAAGGCCTCCATGAGATCCAGCTGTAGGGTATTTTCTCAATTAGTGATCAATGAGGGAGTGCTCAGCCCATTGTGGGAAGTGCCATCCCTGGGCTGATGGTCCTGGGTTCTATAAAAAAGCAGGCTGAGCAAGCCAGAGGAAGCAAGCCAGTAAGTAGTACCACTCCGTGGCCTCTGCATCAGTTCCTGCTTCCAGGATCCTGACCTGTTTGAGTTTCTGTCCTGACTTCCTTCAGTGATGAACAACAATGCTGAAGTATAAGACAAATAAACCCTCTCTTCTCCAACTTGCCTTTTGGTCAAGGTATTTCGTTGCAGCAATAGAATCTCTAACTAATAGTGATACCTGGGGCCAAGTATAATGATTGTGAACTCTATTTCCATCTATTTTTCTTCAGAATATAACAAACACATTTAAAAAGTCCAAGGTTTGATAATTTAAATAATTACATCAAAGAGTAGGATTGCATTAAATAACACAAAAGTTAAACAATATATAAAAAGTATATTTATTTTAAAAGTTCAATGTCTATCCATACTTCTCTTTTTATAAAGTTTATTATCCCCTTAATATCCTCAGATCTGTGTGGAGCTTTGCTCAAGTTTAATGGGGAGCATGCTTTGGGTTTTGACTTTTCCAGATATTATGAGTTAGTTCTGTTAGTTTTTTAATTTTTGAGATAGAATGTGTATGTGTGTGTGTGTGTGTGTGTGTGTGTGTGAGAGAGAGAGAGAGAGAGAGAGAGAGAGAGAGAAAGACTTCCTATAACCCAGCTTGATAGAATCGATTTGCTATTCTAGATTATTTACACAATCTTGCTTGACACAAACCTGTGCTGAGTTAAACATGCCTGTATATAGTGATGCTCTGGTATTCCCTTAGTTATTTTCAGACTTAGGCAGCAGAGGGATTGATCTGCCCACACAGAGCTAAATGCTAAATAAAGCAGTCTCCCTCCCTTGATTCTGGGCTGTTCTAACTTGTGCCATTCTTGCAGAGGTGTGGCTAGCCTCTCCTATCTTCTGGGCTGACGTTTAGCTTCATCTATCCAGCTGTGATTCACATTCATATAAACATGGTCCATTGTGTTAGAGAGTTAGGGACTATAGTGACTTGTAATGTGTGTGGACTGGATTATGTTATTATGTGATATTCACTGAGCACGCATAACATACTTGGTCCTGAAATATTGCCTGTATGATGGGACCCAGCTGTGAGCATAGCAAAACATGGCAGGTTGACAGATTGGAGTGGAGTTTTATTTTTCT
The DNA here is from genome assembly GCA_004026605.1 of Ondatra zibethicus. Taxonomy (NCBI): domain Eukaryota; kingdom Metazoa; phylum Chordata; class Mammalia; order Rodentia; family Cricetidae; genus Ondatra; species Ondatra zibethicus. Next base: position 103,268 of record PVIU01005811.1, read on the forward strand.
GCTTTTAATTCCAGAGCTGAGATGGGAATACTGGCCAATTTTTCCTCTTCTTCATGAGAAGCATTTAACTCTTGTCTATATTGTATCCCTTGCATGCTGATTGACAACTCAAAGATAATATCATTTTCTGCTAGAAACTTGAAATACTTATTTTTTCTGATATCATATAATTTATGTTTGCACTTTGGGCCAGTTACAGATTTCTTGGTGCATAGTATTTCTTGTAAGAGCATTTAGTAAATGTGTCTCCGCTTCTTTAAATGTAGAACTTAAAAACTCAAATGACTGCATTTGGCTCAATAGCCGCAGACAGTAATGACACCTCTAAGTAGCTAATGCACACAAGTAATATCCTCATAGCTTTGATTTAACTTTATTTACAGATTAAAATTGAATTGCAGCTGATTTATTGATATAATAGGCAGAAAGTGATTATCAAGCATCCATCATTAATGGGGGAAAAACCAATCAAATTATACTCTGAGGTTTCCTTTAACTCAACCTAACTCATCACCCTATAAAACTCAAAGGACTGGAGTCATACTCTCTCACTAAAGTCAATGAGCCACAACTCCCACTAAGCTCATATCTGCTCTGTTCAAGGCATACAGTAGTTAGAGTAATTTGTTCAACTGCCAGGTTGTTATAGAAGGGAATGACAGTGGGCTGGAGATTTAACACCAGTACTTCTTCCGTGTGTGTATCCATGGTAATACCACTCTCTAATGTTCTTTGCAAATCCTAAGGGACTTGGTGCTACACTGTTTCTGAAATGGTGTCAACCTGTGCATATAGTTCACCTGGACAGATGCGGTGAGTGTGGAATGGTGGCATCTTGGATAGTGGCAAATAGATTTGGAAGAGGGATCCACCCCTTTGGAGGGTGTACTTTTCAGCTTCATGCTAATATAATGGGATATCTGAGGCTTAATTCATAAAGAGAAAACACTTATTTAGTTCATAGTTCTGGAGGCTCCAGTCCAAGTTGAGGCAAATGACACTTTGGCCATCTGGTGAGGCTAACACATCAGGATAGAAGCACGTGACTGAGCAAGACTATTGACTCATGAGCCAGAAGGCAGAGATGAAGAGACTAGGGTCCTAGAACTCCCTCCAGGAAGGACTTAGGGCTCTTCCCCTGCACCCCATCCTTTCAAGGTTTTGTGGATAAAGCCTTTAACATGTACATCTTTGGATGATATACTCATATTAAAAGTACAACAGAAGTCAAACTGGGATTATTCTGTAAGAATGGACTGATTAGAAGTATGTGATGATGGTTTTTGACATTCATAAGTCTTCAGAATTAGAAAAGTCTCAGATGGAACAGAACATAATGTAGTAGAATTGGACTTCTCACTCTGCTGGGGGATCAGTGTGGAGCCCAGGAGGTTGTGGTCTAACTAGGAGTGGCTCATTAAGGATATCCTTCTGTTCTTACCACCAAAACCTAGCAAGAGTCATGTATGCCTTTAGTCCCAGTCCTGTGGAGGCAGAGGCAGAGGGATATTCTGAGTTTGAGGATGTTCTGGTCTACATAGCAAGTGCCCAGGCTGCATTGAGAGACCCTGTCTAAATAATAACAGCAGCAGCAGCAGCAGCAGCAGCAGCAGCAACAACAACAATAACCTAATGTCATAGAACAGCTACACTAATTCTCATCTGGATACACTCTTAAGTAGAAAATTCTATGTTTGTGTGCTTGCTTGTCGTGTACACTGAGAAATAGTTTTTCAAAGCTATCCTTTCTTAAAGCATGATGTAAGCCTTTTAAAGACAATCTTCATGTGTTGTTTTCATTTACACTGCTAGCTATTTCATTTGTCTACAATAGAAAATATTGCTGCTGTCAGTAATTACCATTTTAATTATTTAATTATACCTACACCCCGAGGAGCTTCCCAGAAATGCCATAGCATTTAAAAATCCACGTCCACGTAAATGTGTGTTGAAGCTCATTTTTACCACACAGTTCACCTTTACCTACTGTGTTGTACTTTGTTAATGGTTAAGACATTCATCTGCACTTTAGAAAGTAAAAATCTTTTTGAATTGTCCTTAACATTTTGTCCTCCCAAGCCAGTAGACAGTGCTCATTGACTTCAAAGAATATTTCTTGCGTACTTAAATACGACAGGAATGGAGAAAGATGAAAGCAATACTTCCTGTAATTACATACATAGGTATGCATTCATTTTCCTGTCCTGTCCAATATTGCTGATCTTACATGATAAAGATTTTTCTTTAAAGACTGTATTTTACACTTATGTAACTGTGTTCGCCCTCTATTTTGATTCACGCATCCACTTTCCACATTATTGAAGTGTGCATTCTTGGAGAATATTTGTAATGATGTGTCTTAGGTACCATCATTGTGAATACCAGAAGTGGAACGGGAAGGAGCCCAGAAGCGCTAGGCTTCCATCCTTCACAGCAGCAAACTGTCTGTCCTCCAAACTCTAGAAGGTTCATCAGAAACAAAACTGATGTGTGTACAATAGAAGGCTCTCTTTCTTAAACTGATGAATTTTCCTTTGATATCCTGTGGGGGCCTATGTGTGCAGTCCCTACTCAGTAATTTGAACTCTGTTAGTAGTGTTTTTCTCACTAGGTTTAATTAATTAAAATATAATTGCATCACTTGTTCCCTCCCTTTCCTTCCTCCTAATGTTCCTACGTCCAACAAACCCTCAAATGGTTTTTTTCTTATCCAAGCCTTTTTGCTTAAACACCCCCCACTGTTTTTATAAGATCCATTCACACAAGAATCTGTGTTTTCATGCTCTCTCTCTCTCATCTGTTTCACCACAAATCTTTATTTTTGTTCTTTCTCTTGGGCGAATGAGAGAGATTTTCCTCTAGAATTTCAGCATCTGTCGGTCTGTCCCTCCAGCCTGTCATCACACATAAGAAACTCAATAGGAACCCAGAGTCTCAGTATACTATTATAGTTCTTGAGATGTCATGATTGATACTTAGACCATTCTAAGAAAACACACAAAACATTTGACCATATGAGTTTAAACAGCAAAAGAATGTTGCTGTACATACATCTCACCATGTTAATTTATGCTGAAATGGTACCTAGTCTTGGTTTTACTTTGGGATAAAACATTTTATTGAGATAACAACCTTTCATGGCTTGCAGAATGTATCCCGAAGTAATCATATGAAGAGTGACAAGCATTTTTTTTTATTTAAGCTGGGATAGCATGGTAGATGGCTATGCTGAGAAAAAGATTGGGGTCTAGCTTTGTTATTATCTGTGCATGCTTGCTAGGATTTTTAACTTTGGTGCAGTGCTTTCAAAGATTATAAAGCCTTAGGGTACCTAGGGAGCATTAAGCACAGGCCATTGATGGGATAAACCATGCATGCTTTGTAAGCATGCACACCAAATATTCATATGAAAAGGCACTTGCTTTATATATATTCAGTGATTGAGTTTTAAGCACCAGTGACTCAACCATCTCAGGAGAAACTAATTTCATATTCTATGTCATTCAAACTAATATTTTACTTAGCCCCTGGAATAATTCATGTATCACTCTGAGTTCTAGCAATATAAAGATGACTATATTGCAGTTCTTGTCTTAAAGGAACTTATGGCTTAGGGAAGCCTTATTCATCCTTAGAGCATATATAGTGCAGTGACATAAGTATCACTCAATGCAGAGAAACCCTGTCTCTAAAAACCAAAAAAAAAGGTGAGTGAATGTTCACATTGTGTTATGAAGAAGAGATTAAAATCTATCTGTAGCAAATACATGAGGAAAGATATTGCCATGAAGAGGCAAACAAGGTCTGAAGGCAAGGCCACTTGAGCATGAGGTTTTAGGTTCATTAGTCTAGGGCTTATTGAAACAGTCAGGGTTGGAAATACAGATTTGGGGGAGCTTTTGGCTTTTTGGTACTTCCTTAAGCCATGGTGACATTTTTGGAAGAAAGAATAAAAAGAATATGTTCCCCCAGTGGTAGCAAACAGTCTAAAAAACAGTGTTCACCTAATCCAATCTTTCCTTATAAAGCAGAAAATGACCATAACATATCCAGAACTTCAAAGTATTCAAATGCTTCCGGTGGTTGGTGACGCTCCTAGAGATTGGCAAGCCAAAGACGTTGTCAAGTATCTCTAACTATGGGAAGGGGATGTTGTGTAGTCTAAAAGGAGGAGTTTGACGAGAAGTAAAGAACACTGTCTTCCAAGTAGGAACTTGAAAGGAAACAAAAAAGAAGTCCACAGGAATATTGCATGGGAGTTCACCTAAGCCCAGTTTCTGAAGAAATTAGATTTCAGTTCAGAAATTAGCAAACTGCAGTTTGCTAGTGGCCGTTCTTCTTATTGTTTTATTTATTTACAGTGTTTATTGTGTTTATGTGTGTGTGAGTGCGTTTATTGTGTGAGTGTGTGTGTGTGAGTGTGGGGCACCTGTGGAGGTCAGAGGATAACTTTAATTAGCCAGTTCTCTCCTTCCTTGTTGATCCCAGGGACTGAACTCACTGATTTCATAAAGCTTGTATTTTTACATTCTGAGCCATCTCACTGGCTTGATTACTATTTTTTAAGTTGTTCTAAGTCATTGCTAAAAATGTAAATGTTTTATAAAATTTTTTTATCCCATGTGGAAATACTAAGTGTTGATACCAGTTTTGCTGCTTGTTTCTTTTGTTAAAAACATGCCATAATAACGTAGAACTTTATAAATATGCTGAGACTTGAACTTTATTCCAGTAAGCCTAAGGTACAAAATTGGCACCCTTCTTTCATTCTCAGACAAATTCTGAAAAAGATGCTCCCCCCGAAACGTAAAAAAGAAAGCGCTAATAATTCAGAGTCAAAAGAAAAGTTCTCAGAATGGTCTTGCCAAATCTCTCTTTGAAGTCTGATGGGTTTTAACACTGCAGCAGTGGATTCTGGGCAGCCACTTCACACAGAGAGCAATATAATTAGGTGAGCCCTCCTTGACTCAGCAACAAGTGCTGCCTAGGTGACTGCTGTGGCGTCAAGCTTCTGACCCCGCCCTGGTCAATACTTTCCCCAGTCATTTATATGAAGTACTAGGGAATAAGGCCATGGAAGAAAGCTCTAGAGTAGCAGTTATTGATTGTCTAGAAGGGAGGCCTCTCTCACAATCATGTCTAGCCCCACCCCCCAAAATGATACGGGCCTGCCAGTGGCAGAGGATGCTTCATCACTGGAGGAAAGGAGTACTGTAAGGTTCTGGATGCTTTTGGATCATTTTCTGTCTTTGGGGAGATGTATGATTAGGTGACTGTTGACATAAATTTAAGGTCAATTTTGTTATATGTATATATATTTCTGATCTTGATTAGGGTATTGTGACTATGTAGTTCATTTAAAAATGTAATGTATAATTAGGAAATATAGGTTGTTAATGGATAATCATTGATATAGTC